>CAOJBK014943608.1:0-13028 GCA_948294925.1 Codiaeum variegatum
TCTAACATAACATATCACGATTACCTAATTAGAAATGAAAGTCGATGATCATATCTTTGAAATTTCATGGACCTCTCAATCATAATTATCTTGGACTCAAATCCCTTCATTACGGATTTTCGATTGTAGCTAGGGTCATGAAATAGTCAAATCGTATATTCTATATCATATGACCTCTATCCTGTGTGAGTTCTCAAAAAGCTAGTTCCTACTAGAAACTCTTTCTAGTGAACCTTATCCACCCTGGTTAGAGATTTGCATATCAAGAATAACCAGAAGTTATAGGATTCATTCCTTGGTTACCCAACTTAATGAATCCTTTCTGGGTTGAACACTTATCCCAACATATCACTAATTATGGACACCACAAACCATATACCAATATATGATTACAATTGGTATGTAAGCAGTAACAAACCACAAACACCAATATGCCAGATAACATGTTACCTTTAGTCTAAAGATTATATGCACAATCATGATTTAGATGATGAGATATTGACTAGTTGGTAATGACCAATGTATCCATCATCTAACGTCACTATTCAACTTACTCATCCAATGAGTCTAATCACATGTTGTCACAATAGCACATGTTTGTAGCATGAGACTAACTACCTCCATACCAATAAGTATCTCATACCTATCATAGATGACAATAGAGGTGATGGTCTTCCAAATTAATGGCATCCCTACTAATAATCCTATGACAACCTTTAAAGTATCTGATAAAGGGAAATCTGTCACTCATATTCTCAAACTCTTTAAGAATAGATTCTCTTACAGAATACTTAAGGGATATATATATGTTTATACAAGTAATAATTTCATTTAAAGAACATATATACTAAAGCCAGTTAGTTATTCATTTACATTCACATACTGAGTATAAGCTCTAGGGCATACAATGCTAACAAAGACCTCCAAGTCGAAGATATTAGACGAACACAGCGTCAGATGCAAGGTGCCCAGAAGGAATCTCGCCCCTAAGAAAAGGATAAACTACCCTAACTACCACACTATATTGTTATAATGATGCGTATATTGGCATAACACACATTTGTTAGGGCCTTGCCTCCCACATACACATCCAAAAAAGATACTAAATGATGCCGATAAAAAGAAAGGATATTCTACCTTTTGAGCCAATCATCACGTACCAAATGACCATGATAGTACACCCCCTTTGATCCAATGGTAGCTTCCTCTCTAAAGAACATCACAAGCCATCTGATCATTAGGGAAGCTATACAAGGGACCCTATATAAGACCCTCCACACTCAAGGAAAAGGGGTAAGCTCATCTTATTCTTATTTTTTTCGTTCTATAACTCTTAAGAGCTAATACTTGAGAGATTTATTTCTCCATAGCCATAACTAACTTGACCGTCAGAGAGTTCTTGCTAAGCAACTCACTTAGCCCCCCATCTAATTGGTCTTCTGGGATTGCATGCCTGTTTTACACAGCACATTGGACTCAACCTCTAAACACCTTAAGGATTCTACTTCATTGATTAGGTTGAGACCCATCAATTGGAGTCTTCTATGGGGATTCAATTTTCTTCAATCCTTAAAGTAACACCTTTTCAGAAAAACTCTCACATCTTATGCTTCAAGTTGTAATTGTTGCTTGTTATGGGGGAAAATATGGAGAAAGAACCAAGGGACACCATTCATGCAGCTCCTGAAAATGTGGCTAGCACTTCCTTAACTCACCTAACCGATTGTTATGATACCCACACCTGAAAACTTAATGTTTACCTAGATCATATAAAGCTTCCTTACCCAAATATCGTCTATGGATCCACCTCAGAATGGTACACAACCTTCTACCCCAACCACTCCTATTAACCGCAAGTTGCCTTACCGCTAATTGTTTAACTCTTTACCACATTACTCTAAGTCATAAAAGCCCTATAAAACACTTCACCATAAGGCCCTGATCTCTCTAGAGACTCAGAAGATGCTAATGGAAGGAGGGTGAATAGGTATCTCAATCTAATGGCGCTAGAGATGGGAAAGGGGTTGACAGGGAAAGAGGAGGAGAATTTGGAGGGCCTAGTAGGCTAAGGTCAGTTATTCAGGAAGTGATGGGGGAGAATGCTTGGGGGGGACAGAGGAGAGCAAAACCAGTGGGGAGAAGAAGTTAGAATCAATAGAGAAAGGGAGAGAAGGCTAAGGAGAGAAAAGGTAGATGATGTTAGAAAGGAAAATGAGAGATCCGGTGTAAGGGAAGGGAGCAGAAGGAGAAGTAGATCCTTGAAAAGTAGCACTAGAGAGCCATCCAGGTGGACCAGGTAAGTGGACATTCATTCCCATCGCGAATAGAAAGGAAGTAACGCAAGGGAATCACTGGAAAGATCATACCACAGGAGGTATAGAGCAGAAGGAAAAGGGGCCCTAAGCCAACACAGGCTCCAAGAGATTAGGGAAGAGGTGAGAAAGATAATAGTGGAAGAGATATATCATGAGAAAAAAAAAAGATTTCTAGTAGATTTAAACATGGTGCTGGCCTTGAAGTCTCCTTTTGTTCCATCCATCGCAGATTATCACATGCCAAATAAGTTGAAGGTGCCCAAAGTCAAGAAATATGATGGTTCAGTCGACCCCATACATCACTTGATGGATTACAAACATTCGATAAAGTTGCATTATACAAGAGATTCTATCTAATGTAGGGTCTTTAGAGGATCCTTAGAGGGAGAAGCCACTAAGTGGTATAGTAGACTAGAGCCTAGAAGTGTTGTAAACTTTGAGCAGTTGGCGGGGAGCTTCTAGAGGCACTTTGGGTCGAGCATACCCTCTGAGATTACCATTCAAGCCCTATAACAAGTTAATCAATTATAGGAAGAATCCCTAAGGAACTATCTGACTCGATTCAATAGGGAAACTTTGAAGGTAAATAGGCTAAATCAATCTAGAGTAGTAGAAGCCCTACAACACAGTACTATTCATGAAGGACACTTTAAAGCCCTTAGTGGAAAAGCCCCACAAAATTTAGAAGTAGCCATGAAAATTGTACAAAGATTCATCCATCAAGATAAGGCTTACAAGAATAGCCAATTGGCCAAGCGACACACAAAAGAGACAACTATGGAGCTAGAAAAGAAAAAAGAGAGGGCCCAGATAAGCTGAAGGAAGCTGACTCGAATTAGAAAATGAAAGGCAAAGCTAGACGCACCCTGGACATTTCAAAGCTAACCCCGTTAACAACTGCTCTAAAAGTAGTGTTTGCCTAATTTCAAAACAGAGACATTTGGTAGAAGCCTAGGCCTCTAAGGGGAGATTCGGACAAATGGGATAAAGCTTGATACTACAAATTTCATGCCACATATGAGAAAGATACTAATGAATGCAAAACCCCACTAGAGGAAATTTAAAGGGTTATCAAACAGGGATGCTTGAAGGGCTTTGTAAAAAAGGATCAGGCTAGCATAAGCCATGTAGACAAGAATAAGTCTAAAACCCTTCTCATTAATTATGAATCGATATGAGATATGGCTTGTCTAATAGGTGGACCCTTTGAAGTCATCTTGAGTCACAATTAGATTAAGACTCAGTCCCTGAAAAGGAGAAGCCAGAATATGTGTTCTTTAATGGGACCAAAAGGTCGACAAAGGAAAAAGTGTGGTAGCCCGGACCAAGGGTAGACCTTGTTGTTATAAAAGTCATCATAAATAATTACAATGCACAATGTGTCTTCGTAGATGATGGAAGTTCGGTAAATTTGCTATCGGACATAGCCTTTACAAAAATCGGGCTAGAGGAGTCTGACTTGATAGAACTAGAAAACCCCATCCAGACATTGGATGAGATGGTAATCCCACCCATAGGGACCACTATAGTCCCCTTCACCTTGGGTATAGCACCCAAATAGGTTACATTGATGGCCACCCTCATGGTAGTGAAAGTTCCAATGGCCTACTACATGTTGCTAGGGAGGCCTTTACTATATGACATAAATGTTGATGTAAATGTCAAGAGAAGGAGAGTCAGATTTCCTTTGCCTGATGCTATGAATCTAGATATATTCAGGGTCCCGTAAGATGATAGCATAGCAAAGCCTTCTAAGAAAAGGAGAACCAAGATCCATATTGAAATGGAGGAAGTAGGAATGGTCCAGACAAATGAAAGAGAGATCCCCCAGAGAACTCAACTGGCCTAGAATTTAGAAGACTTCCCTGTGGGGAATTCAAAGCCTCAAAAATGCCTCAGGCTAAATCTTAGCCTCCCGGGGAGAATAAGGAGGAGGCCAAGGTTTTCTTAGCCCATAACAAAGCAACATTCATTATATATAAATTGAATATGGACCCCTCATATCGGCTTGTTAAACGAAAGAAACGGTGCTTTATGGAAGAAAGATAAGATGTCATGGATGAAGAAGTAAGCAGGCTCTTTAAAATTAACTTTATTAGAGAGGTACTCTATCTGGATTGGCTGGCTAATGTGGTCCTAGTAAAGAAGTCCAATGGATCCTATCGAATGTGTGTAGATTTTATAAACCTTAACAAAGCATGTCCGAAGGATTCTTACTCCTTGCTTATGATAGATAAACTAGCGGACTCCATAGTAGGTTATGGGTATTTGTCTTCCTTGGATGCCAAATAGGGATACCATCAAATTCGAAGGCATCTAGAAGATGAGGAGAAAACGTCTTTCATCACAGAAAAGGGGACCTATCGTTACACCTCCATGCTTTTCAGACTAAAAAATGTGAGGCAAATAAACCAAAGGGTTGGTCAATCGGATCTTTAAAGATTAGATCAGAAGTAATCTAGAAGTATACATGGATGACATGATAATTAAAAGCTAAACATTTGAAGATCATATCAAAGACCTAGAAGAAGTGTTTAGAGTAATGAATGAGTATGGTCTAAAGTTGAACCTAGAGAAGTGTGCCTTCTTCATCTTAGGGCCAAGTTCTTGGGATATCAAGTAAGTGAACAAGGAATTGAGCCAAATCCAAATAAAGTACGAGCATTCTTACACATGTCACCACCTAAAAACTTAAAAGAGGCCCAAAAGCTTATAGGAAGGTTAGTGGCACTGAACATATGCAAGTTAAAATCAGCTAAAAATTACATGCCATTCTTCAAAAAGCTGAGGAGGAATGAAGGCTTGGAATGGATAGAGGATTTCTAGAGGGTATTGGATGACTTGAATGCTTTCCTAACGTCGGACCAAATTTTGAGCAGATCTCTCCATGAAAAATAAGTATTGTTATACCTCTCAGCCTCACCATATGTTGTAAGCTCGGTGTTACTCATAGAAGAAGGAAGAGTATATAGGCCAATCTATTATTTTAGTAAGGTCCTTCAAAGGGCGGAGCTGAACTATAAGCTAATTGTGTGGAAGATGGGGTAGCAGACTCACTGGATGATTTCCTTGAAATAAAAGGGGTGGAAGGAATGGGTGCCTCCCTTAGGGGAAATTTGGACTATATACCCTGGGAAGCTTTCCTCATGGGTGCTTTTTGATAAGTTCTAAGGAGGCCTTCAGCCCAGGTGACACTCACCTCCTCTTTTAAAGATATCACTATCCCCTATCATAAAAGGTCTGTTGAGCGCTAAAATTGGTCCTTGTTGGGGAAGTCTATTCTAAAAACCTTATGGTAGCTAAGTAGATATCTTGGAGGACATCGTGCTCCCTAATCAGCTCCTCAAATGTAAGGTTCACACTCTCTTCTATAGTGTCATACTTATGTGGCCTCTCAAATCCAAAAGACACATCAAAAGTGGTGTAATCAAGTCCGGTTAAGGATGGTTTGAAAATAATATGTGTGGGCATCTTCTTCTTAGGCACCTTGAAGGGTAGAGGTTGAGGTGGTTTGGGGGCAACACCTGAGATGGTTGGGTGGATGCAACGAACTGCTCAGCATCTGTGGCTGTCTTGGTAAGAGGGTTCAGAACCAGAGGTGAAAGAGCTTCCGTTGCCTAAATGCCTTCCTTCTCATCAAAGAAGTAGTTAGCCTTGCTGCTTTAATTTTTTACAAGGCTATAGATGGTGTGGTAGGTGGTCTTGTTAGGATAATTGAAGCTTATAGACTTCAACACCTCTCATTTCATCAGCAACCTAAGCTTTCTGTCATCAAAGTTCCAAATAGGTAAAGGGACCTCCGTTCGGAGAAGAGGGAGATGCATGGAGGTTGAAATCCTATCAGCCAAGTCCTTACCCCAATCCGCCTCATCTTTGATGAGCATTGCATCACAACAAGAACATTAGTTAAAAATAATATAACTAGAGGACTAGAAAAGAACATTTGAAGGAACTCGCCATATACGCTTTGCAATGTCTCCATAGAGGTAGGAGACTTAATCATACGGGTAAGAAGCTACATTCAAGTACCTTTATCTAATTGTGTTAGACTCGATATTTGAGTAGTGCCCTATGACACAAGTAGTGGTTCTCAAAGAGCTCATTATCCCTCTTCAAGTCAATAGGCTAGTCAGGGCATGCAACTGAGCCTTTTTCTTGGGGAGCTATAGAAGCCTAGGGAATCTAAATCCCTTCTCCGGATGGCCTCCTTTAGGGATGAAGTTTATGGAGGTAAAGGAATCCTTCCAGGGGTGCATTTTATCTGATTTACCCAGAAAAGGCCCATCTTTGGGCGGCAGACTGACATATACATCCTCGAGGTGTCAGTAATGGGAGCAATTATAAAGAACATCAGAAACTTGATAGCCCAGATGTCTAAACATCCCAGGGCATAACACAATATCTCAAAACAGTGCATGTCCAAAATTGTGTTGGGGTCACCATGAGGGGGTTTAACTTGAACCTATTGAAGTAGTCTATGAAGAATGGAGAGGGAGGGAAAAGTAACCCATTTTGGAAAATTTCTAAGAAAATAATGTAGTGACCGTTATCCTTGTGAAGTTCCCATTCAGATAAGGAATTATAGATCTGTTGGTTTTGTTTGAGCATAGTCAGAGTGAAAGGAGGCTTGTGTAAAGTATTAGTGTTATTGCTCTTAAAATGGTTTCATTCTTCAGACAAAAAGGGAGCATCCTCCTACCTGAAATTATTCAAAACCACCATTTTATATTCATTGTCATCAGTGAAGTTATCCCTAGCTGGGGGAGGGGGCTTTCTGGTCTTTTTTGCCTCAATTTCAATTATCTCTGCCTCAGAAGGGTAAGAGGTTAGAGCTTCAAAGTCTCTATCCTTCTTCTTGGTTTGGGCCTTGCCCTTCTTAACGTGTTGCTCTTGAGCCTGTTGTGGTTATTTCTTAGGAGCCATTGAAGATTGAAGTGATTGAGCATAAGTGCAGAAAGTAAGGAAGAAAGAGGTTCTGGAGAAATTTTGGATAAGTGACAGTAGGAGAAGTGAAGTGAGGGGGAAGAAAGAAAAAAATAGGGGTATTTATAGGTAGTGGAAGGATTTAGAAAGAGGAGACACATGCCCAAAGGGGACACAACCCTACTTATCGGCCAATCAGAATTGTAGATTCAAAATTCAAAATAAATTGCAATGATTACCATGAGTAACCATGTCTGGGGATGCAGAAAAGACAAGGGCGCGGATACTTAGAGAGACATTCCCTGATGAGACGTAACATACCAAAGGTGATTGAAAAGCCACTTCGACGGATAACTGAAGTGAAGGAGGAAAATGAATGGTCTGATAAAGGAATTCGCTAAACGACCCTAACGGATATATTACTCCCAAAAAGGCTCGTCCTAACCTTTTAGGGATTAGGGGGGCCACTGATAGGATCTGAAGAATATGGCCATTGCGCCAGCATGGGCCTAAAGCTTGATTGGGTCTAGGGTCGAGAGGACACCTCCATTCTCGGACCAAGAACACCTTGTTCAACTGAAAAGGCAGAAGGTGACTTGACTCGGAGCTGAGACCTCCATGTTGAAGATGCAGATGAACACAACATCAAATGCAAGGTGCCCCAGAAGGCATCTCTTCCAGAACAAAAGGATAAACTACCCTACCTACCACAATACACTAGTATAAGGGTGTGTATACTGGCACATCATGCATTTGTTAGGTCCTTGCCTCTCACATACACAATCAGAAATGATTCTAAAGGATGCCAATAAAAAGAGAGGATATTCTACCTTTCGAGCCAATCATCACCTACCATGTCACCATGATAGTGCACCCTCTTTGATCCAATGGTAGCCTTCCTCTTCAACAAACCTCACAAGCTGTCCGATCATTAGGAAAGTCGTATAAGGGTGCCCTATATAAGACCCTCAACACTTAAGGAAAAGGGGTATGTTGATCTTCTTCGTTTTCTTTCTCATCTCTGTAACTCTCAAAAGCTAATACTTTAAAGATTTCTTTCTCCATAGCCACAACTAACTGGACCGTTGGAGGGTTCTTGCCAGGTAACCCGCCTTGCCCCCTATCTGATTGGTCTTCTATGATTGTAGACCTGTTTTGCACAATCCATTGGACTCAACCTTCAATTACCTTGAGGATTCTACTTCATTAATTGAGTTGAGACCCATCATTTGTTGTGAATTAATACAACATACAAAACTAAATAAAATCAATTCTACAATAATAAAATAGAATTGATTAATTGATTTAGCAATGATTCACACATAATCAATGTTGAACTCCAGCAATTAAATAAACACCATCAACAAAATTTCATGGCCTTAACAGTATTGATTCAAATTGAAATCAGTTTTCGGAATCATGCGAATCAAAACTAAAAAATTTAATTGCAAGTAAATTTATTAAAATATCAATAATTTTCTCAATGATTCAATAATAAATAAGCTCTGATGTTACTTGTCAGAGAAAAAATCTTTGAGTGAAAGCCATTATCTATAATCCGAAATTATTCTAATTGAATCACCGAAAAAGTAAATAGCTAAAGCGAAAGCATACCTGAATTCATAATGGATGATTTCTCTCTAGAGTCTACTGTTGGTCTTCCATATCAACACATATTTTTCAAAGATCATTTAGTTTCTCTGAGTTTTCTGACTGGTGATGGGTGACAGTTTATAATTTTTAGAATACGTATGATCTGGGGACCATAATCATAATATATATAGGATAATATTTGAAACCTTAATGGGTATCTCTATTTTAGCCCATCGTAAAAATAGAATACTCAAGTCTTTATACATCAAAGGCCAACACCCTATTAGATATGTTAAAGCCCAAACTACTTTAAACTAAACATATCACTTTTAATTGGATTTAATAATATTTGAAAACTCGCAATATATAATTATTTCATATATAAACCTAAATTTGGATAAATGATCTAACATCTCAAACCAATTTTATTTTTAACTTGATTGGATCGAATCGAGTGTAAACAGTAGTTAATTAAAAGAATTGATGGTGAAAAATTAATGAAATGATATTTTGAAAGTGTTTCCGTTAGAATTTGATTCCCGAGCTGTTAGGGCACTCGAGTCTAGATTTATCAATCTGGGTAGTTCAATCTGATAAAAATTAAGTCCAAGGATTCCTCGTACTAGTCTAGGCAGGTCCAAATCGAACAAAGAATATTGTATTCAAAGAAAGAATATATTAATTCTAAGTGATTGATAATCCAAACAATGGGTCTCTTTTGGTATTTTTTGAAGTTCTAAATACAAAGATTGAACTCAAAATGACATAAATAAACTGCTAAGGAATACATAGTAAACCTAAGCCCTGATAGATGCCTTTGAAGTCGGTGGTAGCGTCACCGCCGATTCCAACTCGTACGACTATAGTCAGATCTTCTGTCTCAGATATAGGCATCGCCGTCGGCAGGAGCTCCTAATATGGAGGAGGTGCTTTGGTATATAGGCTTTCATCATTAACCCTCTCTTCACCATTAGAGATATAGGTGATGATAGTCACTCTAACAGATGAAACAACTGCGATCTCGAGGATAAAAAAATAGCTAAGTCCTACTCCTAAGGTTTCTTTGTTAGAGCAAAAGATAGGATTTTGAGTATTGAAGATTGGATCTCCTTCTGTAAGGATAAATGCTCCTTATATAGCTTTCCTATTAAGGCAGTGGATACTTGTCTTAGGGCTCCTCTGTGTGGGCTTGGGCTCTTCTGGAGGTTATTGATAGCGAGCCTCATCTTGGGTGCTATAGGCTTGCACCTACTATATCACCATGGGCCTCGACTATCATGGGCTTGAACTCTTAATCCCCCCTCATGGTGAGGCTCTAAAGCCACTCATAACTCACCTAGGGCCTTACAGTTCTTACCTTTAGTCTTTTTATCCTTATGGGTCATTGTTATAGGCCAGTGTCAACAATGCCCCCTGCATCCTTTGTTGAAATCTTATGATGTCATTCGGCTTGGGCTGGACCAGCCTTGACTCACCCTCTTCTAGTTAAAGAACCATCAGCTTAAGACTTGTTAGTGGATTATTAGTTGTCATGTTTCCTATCTTTTTAGTTCATAACGTTTCACCTTTATTCCACCTAAAATTTTGTCTCAAGAAGTGGAAGTGTCGCTTTATTAATGTGGCCATATATATATTCTCCTTCCGTAGTCATTTTATTCATCTCTTACTAAAAACTTATAAATAACTCTTAAGGACTCCTGTCAATTTTTTCTCCTAGTAAGTTTCCTTGTTCTTCCTTTCATTTCTTAGAATTTTACTTTTATCGGTTAGTGTTTGAATGTTATATTTGTTTTTTAGTTATTGGTAGCATTAATAAGCAAAAATGACTAAGTCTAAAAGAGCTTCTTCAAACATTGACCCTATTCTATCCTACAATGATCTTTTCAAAAATAACGAGGTCGTCAACTAGGTATTAGTTCCTTATGATGGTGGTTATGTTGTAGGACCCTGTTGTTGTAGATATGTTTAATCTCTCCCTAAGTTCTTATTCGAGGAAGATAGTCCCCCTAGAATAAGTTATGATAACTTGGCCTCAGCTTGGGTAGGGTCACCTTTAGTTAGAACTTGGCCTGGGATAAATAATGATTTTAAGTCTTGGTACAATAGGATAAGGCCAGTTTATAATAAAATATGGGTCAAAACAAACATTAATCATATTTTAGAAATTTGCTTAGATCCCATCCCAATCTATTGTCCTTTATTCTTCCCCTCTTTGCTTTTTTGGTCTCCCAAGAGTAATATTTTTTCCTTCAGATTTGGTATGATGACCCCTACCTTTTTTAATATATTTGTCCTTTTAGGGGTTCCCATCTTTAGCAAACCTCTTGACCCCCTTTCTCCTATTAATGATTCTTCTACCATCTCTTTAAAATAACTTCCTATTAACACTTTTACACCGATAACCAAAAACACCCACAACAATCTTCTTATGAGGAGCATGTAGCCTTTCTCCTCTATTTTCTTCGTAAATATATTTTTTGTACAACCTTGGTAAAGGTTACTAAGGAATACCTCTAAATGGCCAAAGCCTGGGCCTCTAGGATGAGGTATGACCTAGGTTGTCTTATTCTTTCAAGCCTATATTAAGGCTTGAACCAAATTCTTTTTGGCCCCAGGGTGTCTTTTTTCTCCCACCTTCGGGGTATTATGTGGGTCCTTCAGTTATAACTAATGGACTACTTCCCTAAGTACGTTAAGATTACTGATTCTGATGCATCCTTCCTAACCTATGAGTAGTATATTTATACCAAAAAAATAGTTGATGCTTCATACAAGGAGTTCATAGAGTGTCTTTACACCACTCCCTGAGTCTATAGTGACATTTATAACATGTTGAAACCTGCCACCATTGGTCCTACTTGGACTGGATTTTTCCCTTCCAAATCTGAATTACCTATTTCCCATCCCCTTGTATTAGAATGGGATGACTCCTAAGGGAGCACCCTTACTACTTGGGATATGCCTGCTAGTACTTCCTGAGATGCCAGGGGGGTATATAGGCCTATTCCCTGCAGTTATGTTCTAGGCAGTTTAAGAATCACCAAAAACTTCCTTACCCCATTGTTTTCTCCCTCAACTAACTATCCTCGACCCGCTTGTCAATTACCAAAGGTCAGTTTTACCAACTCCATGATCTTCATAATGCCTAGCTCGAGGATTTGAAGGTTATTGACATGCTAGAGAGGCCTCGTATAACCTCTAGGTTTAGTACCTGGTGGGAGGGTTACATAAGCTGAGTTTATGTCGAGGACTTTGAAGTTGTATGGTCTAGGTTGCTGTTTTCAGCAAAGGATACTGACCCCAAGCCTCCTCGTGTATAGGATCCCGGCCTGAGGTGACCTCGAAGTGAGTTTCTCAAACAAATCTGTAAGTTCAAAAAATTCCATAAAATAAAATATCACACACTTTTACATTTTATCCATGATGTATTCCTAGCCCAACAACAAATAAAGGAACATACCTTAGCTGAGGCCATCCATAACTGAGATAAGGAAATTTCCCTATTTATGGAAGATTGTTATAAAAAGGCCTTGGTTGAAGGGAAAAACATAGATCTTTCTTTCCCTATCCCCGATGATTGGTTTCCTTTAAAGATCTCATAAATAAAGTACCCACCAAACCTGATAACTTTTACTGGATTTTATACAATAGACTATCCTCCTGATACCCCCTTTCAATGGCCCATAGCTTTCAGGCAATTCGGCCAGGGTCCAGGTAGATTATTGATGGTGCTAAAAGTGACACCAGGGGTTTTAAAATTTATAATACTCATCAACTAATTTTACTCTGGCTCTAGGAAAGTGCACCTATCGTTGGGTAGTATAGAGGTAATGAGGTCGATCCACAGAGACACTTACACAAGTACCAGCTCAAACTTAAACCATTATCTAGTTCACAATTAATCACGGATTAAGAATGAAAAATTAAAATCCTAATTCCTAACTAAACCTAAGGGATAACTTCAAGAACTTGCAAGACTAAGGATTAAACAAATATGAAAGAAAGAATCTACCTAGACTTCGACTCGTATTTGAATATATTACATAGACGACCAACAGCTCAATGAAATTTCAAGGGAATTAACAAGTGGATTTTCACACAAAAGGTAAGTTTGAATCTTTCTCAAGTAGACAAACCCTAATTCCTAAGTAAAGGTTGGGAATCTCTTCTCACAACCAATCAAGTAGGAACCGCATT
>CAOJBK014943683.1:0-11286 GCA_948294925.1 Codiaeum variegatum
TGAAGTTTAATTCACAAAGGGATAATTTCAATTAAGTCCTAACTTGTATGAGATATAAATTAACATGATTAATTGAAATGGTTTTAGACAAATAGATAAAATAATTAGGCTTGACATGAGATGTTAGCATAATCCACATTAGATGTAGTTAATCAAGGTTTAAAGGTGATTCCTACTAACTAATAACTTAATCTAGTTGACTAATTGACTAGTCAATAGTCAACTCGATAAGTTAACCATACCTTCCTTAATTTAAGGAAAAAAGTAACTAATAGGTATGGGTATAAGTTAGGGCTTGTTATCATCTTTTTTCCTAACACTCAACACAAGTAAGAAGAGGAACTATTCATCTTCTTCTTCCTTGGAATTTCTCTGAGAGTTTGAGAGAGAAAGCTTAAAACTCATACTAAATAGAGAGAAGGAGTTTGTTTTAAAGAAGAGTTCTTCAACCACAAACTCTTCTTCTATTCCCTTTGAGAAAGGAGTGTGGAGGAGCTTGTAAGTCTAAAACCAATCCCTTAGTCTCAACCTCTCAAGTAGAGGAGCAGGAACCAAAAGTTTTTGCAACCAAAGAGAGAAGGTTCAAGCTTCTTCAACAGAAGAGTGGATCAAGCTCTTGGGAAAAGCTAAGTATGTCTCAAGTTAGAGGCTTCACACTTGGGGAGCTTAATGAAGTATGGAGTTGAAGTATTTGATACTTTTAAACCTTCTCAAATATAATTTATGTTTTACACATAAATTGGTAATTATATCATTGGTTAAAGTTATGGGTCCAAACCTAGGTTTAAGCATTTATCAAAGAGTTTGATAAATGGCTAAACCATCCATGTTAAAAGAATTTTAACATAGAACTAGTTTTCAAAGAGTTTGGAAATTTCTAAATCTACTTATTAAAAGACTTTTAACAAGGTGTTAAAGTTTTGTAAAGATTTGAAAAACATCTAAATTTATTTTG
The DNA here is from genome assembly GCA_948294925.1 of Codiaeum variegatum. Lineage (NCBI taxonomy): Eukaryota > Viridiplantae > Streptophyta > Magnoliopsida > Malpighiales > Euphorbiaceae > Codiaeum > Codiaeum variegatum. The sequence continues at coordinate 956 of CAOJBK014943683.1, forward strand.
TTAAAAGAGTTTTAATGACATAAGTTTTAAAAGGTTTTAAAACCAAAAATACGAAATTTTCATTTTTGCTTTCGTTGCAGGACTTATAACCTTTCCTTTAAGTGGTATCAGAGCCATCCAATTTATTGTGTGAAACCTATTTCTTATCTTGGATATGGGCATATGGAGCTCCTCTGTATGACCGTATGATACTGATGGGTTAGCTCCTAATGCCTCTAGACTAGTATATACCTGTATAGAAGTATTTTAGAATGCCCATATGGACTTGCCCATACGACCATATAATAAAAAACTATACGACCGTATGCTAGCTCAATAGCTTAGATTGGTTATTTTTCATCACATTCTAGTAAATAAGAGTTATATATTGATGTAATATGGTGGTCTTGGCATGAATGGATGATCATAGACTTTTAACTTAACAAATGAACTTTATGGGGCATGTAATATTTTTTTATTATATAATGTGTTTGTAATTAAGAGTTAATTACTAGTTTAGGATTTCAAATTAATTGAGCCTATGAGCAATCTTACTTTGTAATCTCACATTGGTATCCCAAGGATACTTTGCGATGTGGAGATACAAAAGCAAGAGAAAGATTCAACCCATGAAGATGCCTAGTGGGAGCATGAAGATTAGTGTAGTCTTGAATGCTTGTAATTTAATAACCTAAAACCCTTGCTCATTCCTTGTGGCTAGGAATTGATTTCTTAAGTCCATGATCATACCTATGTTAATTGCATTCCATTTTATAAATATATATGTGATATATATGAAGCATGAGATGCATGTAAAATGGATAATGTGTAATTTGAGACCTAAATTAATAAGGCAAAAAAAATCTTCCTAAATTAAATATTAAGTTATGGCTCTCCATTGGTGCAATATTCTTGGAAAGCATTTCCTTGACATATTTTATAGCATGAGATGTTGCAAGTATAGGATACATTGTATGTCAAGAATGACAATGAGTACCTAAGCCATACAATGTTCAAATCTCTATACTTGTTTGTCCAATGGGATTGACTTAACGAATGTGAAAGGCTAAGAAAGACAATGTGTACCTGAGGTTAGAAGCATTAGGAGCCAAATAGATTGAATCCAATATGAGATGTGATGAATAAGAGTTGTTCACTTGTAAGAAATTAATCCTTAGAAAGACAATACGTAACTTATGGGTATTGATGAACAAGAGTTATTCCCTTGCAAGATTTTAATTGACCCACTAGAGATTCACCCCAATGGAATCTCCATTTCCTATTTGGAAGTGTAGGATTCGCCAAGTTAGTGGAAGTGTTATTTTGATTAAGACCAAATCAAGATAGTAGATTTACAGTTCATATAAAATAAAATAATCTTATTATTTTCTGCAAATAATCTGATTATATGAACGAATCCTATCTTTCAATGAGCATAACATACGAATAAAAACACATGAGACCTAACAATGTAGTTTGGTTGAGAACCTATAATTTGTCATAACTTATGAGATAACTATGGATGAAATAATCCATAAAGGAAGCTTTTCTTTGCAAAGGAAAGTGTTTCCATTACATTGGATATTAGAAGTACGTTATCAAAGGTATTTAAAATACTTTAAGGATAATAGCAAGAGTAAAAGATTAATGCAGCTTGAGAAGGTACATTATCAATTATTCTACTTCTAATATGCCATATAGTTCATTTGTTGCTTGTTTAAACTTTATGAAGGTTATGGCAAACAATAAAAGTTCAGAGAAAAAGGAGTCTAATCCAATTAATGGAACAAGTATTACTTTAAGGTTATTGGATTGAACCATATTGATATGAGATATCACATTTTATTGAAAACATTTTAAATGCACCTGATGCCATTAAAACATTATGTCTTAAACTAGTGTGACTAGTATGAGTTGTGAACTCAAACTTTAAGAAATATGTCTCTATTATTGCAATATAGTTATTGGTATAGGTCATACTTAATGGCTTCTATTATTAGATAATGGAAACAATAAAATATCTCTAAGCTTAAGTAATATTAATGCCATGATTAAAACTTAATCATAATTCAAAATTAATTTAGCCTCTTAGACTAGGTCATTTAGCCAAAGATAAAGATTCTAAAGTTGAGATCATAGGGATCCTAGACCCTTTAGGAAGTGAACCTACTATGACTTATGAATTTTGTATCAAAGGAAAAAGTTATTAATCACCCTTTGTTGGACAAAGTGGAAGAGCTAAATAAATTTTAGTATTCATACATGAGATGTATATGGTCCATACGGAGGGTATCTATACTTCATCTCATTTATAGATGATCTTTCAAAATTAAAGTATGTTTATTTAATGAAATATAAACATGAGTTATTTGAAAAGTTCAAATGATTCATGAAAGAAGTTGAACAACCAAACGGGAAAAGGTAATAAAACCGTCAATGACATCAAGGTTGTAAATTCTTTAGAACAAAGTTTAGAAACTTCTTAAAGTAAAATGGCATAATATTATAAATATATCTTTTTTGGAATACCATAGTCCAAATGGTTTGTCTGAAAAAGAGACCTTATCCCATGAGATATGGTACATTTACTTATGAACTATACAAGTTTACAAATTTCTTTATTGAGATTAGTAATGGAGATAGCTACCTATATCCTTAATGGATTTTCATCCTATTCTATTTCTAATAATCCATATGAGATATGGTATGATAACAAGTCTTAAGTATGTTAAGATTTAAGGTGTTTAGCTCACATTAAAAGGCTAAGAAATAGGGCAGTTAGATGAAAATCTATTAAAGAAAGGTTTGTTAGATATCCTAAAGGTAGTTTAGGATATTTTTATTATCTTCCATAGGCAAACAAATGCTGTTAGCCAGGATGTTTTTTTCTTGAGAAAAAGTTTCTTCAAGAAAATGGCTAAGAGAGGAAAATAATATAGGATGAGCTCTCATCCAAAGCGATCTAACAAAATGGTCAAATAAAATTAATCAACCCCATGAATAAATTTTCAATTGATAATATGTCCACTCAAAAACTCAAAGAGTTAGTAGAGTATATCACTCTTTTGGAGAGATATAGACTTCTTCATGTGAATGTACAAGAGTTGTTCATTTATGAAGAAGTTGATCAAGATGCTGATCCTACTAGAATTGAGGAAACTATATGAGATATAGATTCTTCAAAATGGTAAAAGCAATGAAATTTAAATGCATTCCGTGTATGTGTGCAAAGTCTATAAACTTGTAAATCTACCTAGGGGATAGTACCTGTAGGATAAAAGGAGTTTCAAGTGAAAGATTTAGAGACAGAATGTGGTGACGTTCAAAGAAAAGTTTATAATAAAAATGTTTTACTATAGGGAAAAAGGCTTACCACCTACTTTCCAAAGCTATGCTTAGATCTATCATAATTTTATTAGCAATTGTCACACACTATGATTATGAGATTTTACATACAGATGTCAATATCCCTTTTCTTGATGGAGACATTGAGAAAATATTTTTTTGAGATCATCTAAAGGTTTAGAACCTAAAGAAAGTTCCAAAGTGTGCAAGCTTAAGAGATCCATTTATGGTTTTAAGAAAACTTTGATGAACTAGATTCATTATTTTTTTATGAGGAAATCAAATATTTTGATTTCATTAATAACATAGATGAATCTATATGTATAAGAAGGTTAGTGGGAGCTCACTTCAATATGGAATAGAGTTAGTGGGAACTCACTTTACTTGTACTTAATATGGATGACATTTATTAATTGATAAAACATTGGCATGTTTGTTAAATGTGAAAAACTATTTATACCAAAATCTGAAGGAAAAATTATGAGCCGTGCAGCAGAAGTAGAAAAGCTGCAAATCGAGAAGATTCGATATTAAGTTTTCAAAGCTTTTAAAAAACTTTGTTCTATGTTAAAACTCTTTTAACATAAATAGTTTAGTCATTTATCAAACTCTTTGATAAATGCCTAAACCCTAATTTGGACTTATAATCTTAATTAATGATACTTTAGCCAATTATTATGCAAAACATAATTATAACTTAGGAGAGGGTTTAAAGCATCAAATACCTTAACTCATTCCTTCACTAAACTCTTAAAGTGTGAAGCCTCTAGCTCAAATCACACCAAAGCTTTCCCAAGGATTAATCTCGTTTCCTCTTTAAGAATTTCGAACCGGCTCTCTTTGGTTGCCTAAATGCTTTTCATTTTTACTTCTTTATGTGAGGCCCCGACTGAGAAACTCGTGGAATTTCCCAGTGCGCCTTCAAGTTTATGGCTCGAGGAAACCAACCATAAGGGGTCAGATTGCACATGGCAATGCGAATTATGGTTGGGTTCCACATTTTTGCATCCATACGTGTTCGTTGGCATGCACATGGTGTGTACATGTTCAAAGTCTCCACCTAATACTTTAAGAGAATAAATTATCCTTAGATGATTAAGAAACCCTTTATGAAAAACTCCATTTTTATAAAAAATGATTCTAGACCCAATTGAAAAGGTTGTTCTTTTTGGAACCAAAGGGGGTTCGGGGATTCGTGATATGATAAAACATTTTATGAAAACAATAATTTTTAACCATTTTTACATAATAACTTTTGGCTTAAAAGTATGTGGTTTTAGTTAAAATATGATTTTTGTGTATGCATGAACATATTTCACAATAATTATAGATGCATGAACATTTTATAGTACACATGACAATTATATAAAGCGGTAAAATAATGATTGACCAAGGGTTCTTCCTCTAGCCCACTTCAGGTTCTAGGGAAGGCACACTACTCTAAAGAAAGTGATTAAATTACAATTCCCAAAATAATAATAAAAATCAGGGGATCTCCCCTCTAGTCTTATGATCTAGGAGGAGCACACATTCCCCAATACCAGTGAATCCATATATAAAAAATATAGCAAATAACATAAAAGTAACAAAAGTAATTTAAACGCAATAGCAGATAAAAGAATCTAACTAAAAGTAACAATAATAATGAAATAATCAAAGAAAACAAAATTAAATAAGGGTTTGGAGTTAAAGCCATGAAACAACTTGTCTGGGTATCCCTTTAAATGAAAATAAAACCCCACGCCGTTCTCCCTTCTCGCGAAGGGTAGGGGGTGTTCTGACAACAGTGGGGTGGATTGATGTTCAATAGCTAAATAATTTTAGTATAATAAAATCATTAACCATTAGGCTATTAACTAATTCAAATTTGATTAATAAAAGTGATTTTGAATGTGAATTCCTAACTAAATTTTAGGGTTTAATTGAATGGATTTTATGAAAATAGATTATTAAGTAAAACATGCCTTAATCATATTTAAAGGGATTAACATTAGATTTTGATAAAACATTCTTTAATTTAGTATTAAAGTGCTTAAATTAGTCTAAAAATTGAGAGGAGAATGATATATTGCACCCATTTTACCTTTACGGGACTTTGGAATCGATAGGTCGGAGGGCTTGGCGAAACCGGAACTGGTCTCCGTTGTGTTTAGAGAGCACTGATGTTTGTCTAAACAAGCTAGAAGGATTAAATGTCTGAACCGATAGGAACCATAGTGTTTGTTATGAAATTCCAAAGTCTTGGATCAATTGAATAGGAATTCTGATGCTTAGGAAGTGTTTAGGAGTGTTTAGAGGCTTAGAAAATAAGTTTGAGTGCTTTGGAATTCAGAAAAACTGAAACCTCAAAATGTTATGAAAGGCTCAAACTTAAGTTGGGCCTGGTTCATTCCGATTTGACTCAATTTTTAGGGTTTTTGGGTCCATTTGGAGTCCGATTTGAGCATAGTTTGAATTTTTCAGCTTCTATTAATGGGTAGGATTTAATGGAGCAAAAATTAGGGTTTATAGCTATGCCCCTTAACAATTGTGTTTCATGGAAACGTGACTGCTAAGTGTGAATGCATTTAATGTGATAGTTGAGAATTTGCTTATATATACAGCTTGAAACTTTCATTTTCATTCATAACTTCATTTCTCACTTTTATCTTTCAAAATTTCTTCTTCTACCATTCTGGTTCGGCGAAAAGCTTTTTAGATGATACCGATTATTATTTTTGAAGAGGAGGAAGACGTGTTTGTATGGTTGAGTGTGCCTCTTGAGGGAGAGCCGATTCTAGCTTTCGTTGCTCTGCCACTTGATGACATTGTCAATAATCAATATTTTAGCTTTACCAAGGAGGAGTTGCTTGGTGCGGTACCTAACTTGACTACCAAACCATTTGATTTCATTACAGTATCGTTATTAGAGTGGGACACTACAGACAATTTACTGATGGATAGAGCGTAGCCACACACTCCCATAAATTTGAATTTGTTGAAGGATCACCTAGTGCATATGAGCTAGTTTGGATTTCCTATGGTATGTTTTTTCTCTCTTTTTTATTTTTCTGTGTTGTTTGTATTTTTTTGTATCAATTTTTTTTACTGCATGACTATTTACTTTTCACTCGCATTTATTTTTATGCTAAAAACAAAATAGAGTTAATAGTAAAATAGGAATTGAAAATGAGATTCGAATACGTACCTATAGGATGGCACTTTTAACCATAAAGGGTGGTAGATCACACTTGGATCGTATGATTATTTTTCTAACCGTTCATGAGGCTGTTGCCCAGTGTGTCGGTCTAGCACACTTGGGGGGTTGGCTACATCTGGATGTGGATTGTTCCCTATATATGAGCTTGATATTTTCCTTAGCTAAGAGATGGAAAAAGAACACTAATACTAGTGGGGGAGATGACAATGACCCCTTTTGATGGGTTTATCTAACTTGGACATACTTTGGGCAAAGGACAAATACCTTTGACGTGATGTCGAGACAGTGCAACGAGTTGAGTAACTTGCTAAAGGAGTGGCTAGAGTGCAACACTCATGGTATGATTTCTAGGAATGACTTGCTTAACCTACTATCTCAGATAAACCTAGTGCATTGTACCGTTGACCAATGTATTAGGGTTTGCATTCTGATCATCATATCGAACATATTTTGTACAATGAGGCTAGATGGGTTTACTTAAAGATCCTAGCATCTCTTTAAGATTTAAGAGATCTATGAGTGTATGATTGGGCAGGAGCTGCTCTGTCTGTGGCATTGGCGACTTTGACTCAGGTATGTTCTGATAACTTTCATCTATTTCATTGATAGATATCTAATTCATTATTACTTTTGTGGTATTAGGTTATCTGGAGACCTTCCACATGATTCAGCTTGAGGATGTGGACTTAGATGTTATTGGAGTTACTGCCACTTTGAGACAGATTCTGATTGGTTTGACCTCTTTGATGGAGTTCTTCCTTGGAGAGCATGTGATGGCTCAGTCGACTGAGGAGAGGATTGTGCTTACTGAGTGTTCTGCACAAATGAGAGAGAAGAAGTCTGGTACCTTTCAGGCTTATTGTCAAGTTGGGAGAGCTCGAGAGGAATATTTACTTGTAGATGTCTCATACCCAGATTTTATGACATACCGTTTGATGGTTGGGATGCCCCATTTCTTATTGACTATGGTCAGGCTCAGAGAGGAGGTGCAGCAGCTACGAAATGGAGGCCTCATAGTGGTGGAAGTCATTAGGCCTCACCTCACCAGGGTTCCACTTCTTCAGGTATGGGTGCTTTTTTGTCCCGTGCGCCAGCTAGTACTAGTCAACCTTGGCACATGCTGCCACAGATTACCGACCACGTCTTTTACACTAACGCATTGGGTATTAGTCAGGTTTAGTATTTTGGCCGTGACTATGTTGACTTCAGTTAGCTTCTGGAAATGGTACATTCTTTGACCTTTGTTTCAATAGTATTTTTTATTTGAAAGTTTCTGTTTCCTATCTAATCTTTGTAGGTTCCCAGTTTATTCTACGGCTTAGGTGTAGACAACCATCTGAGGGCTATGTTTCATTTGAGCACTTCATTTTTGAGATTAGCATTCTGAGGAGCTGGCTAGAGCGGAGAGTCATTAGGCGATGCGGTGCAAAAGCCGATCCTGTAGAGGAGAAGGATGCCGAGGAGCCTGAGCCTGAGGATGATGCATGACTTATTTCTACATGTGGACTATAAATAGGTCCCAATTATGGGCTTTGTTTTAAAAACAATTTCAGTTTTTATTTTGTATTTTGAATTTTTAATTTTTATGAAAAATTCAGTACATTTCATTTTTGCTTTTGTGATTTTATGATTTACGGAAACAATTTTACTTAGAAAATTCGATTTGAAAATATTTTGGATTGAAAATCGAGTGAAAATCAAACCAGATCAGGTCGGAATGGATCGTTTTGATGGACTGAATCACTTCCCAATATGTGGTAGCCAATGCATGTGTTTAGCCCCTCACACATGCATTTGGGAGCAAACGCATGTGTTTAGGCTAAAACGCATGCGTTTTGTCCTGACATACACGTTCAACCTTCCAAACTCGATTTTTCATCCCATTCACATGCCATTATAAATAGAAGTATGAAAATCAATATTTTACTAAAAAAATACTAGGGAATACAATTATTTTGCAGAAAAAGTCAAATTCTTTCTTTTTTACTCATCACATGGAGCCCTTTTTTAGCAATGTGATGCATGAATGGTGTCAGAAGCTGAGCAAAGAGCATATAATCAACCTTAGAAAGTATGGTATGTCATATTTACCAACTCTTAGGAGTGTAAATATTGATTGGGATTTTTCAAATGCTTACATATGGTTTTAGGATCCTATTGATCACATATTTCATTTTGGTACTAGTATGGATGAGACGTGTTTGACTTTTGAGGAGTTTTCCATTTTGCTTAGTACGAACCCCGAGGCTGTTCCAATTGAGTGGGTAGGCTGTTTTAACTCATTTAAGAGGTTATTGGATTTGAGCATAGAGGCTGCTTCGAGTATGGTGAAAGATGATTTGGTTGACCTGCCTGCATTGGCCTTTATGTTTTGGGAGGAATCAAAGGATGACTCTGTTTGGATTGCTTGGAGATTGAGGGCCTATACCTTTACATTGATTATGGGCTATATTTTTATGGGCCCATTTGGATAGGGAGATGTGAGGATAGCTGAGTTGATACTCCAGATGGGTGAAGGTAAGTTAATTATGGGTATGATTTTGGCTGAAACAATGCGGAGTGTTGATCACTATTATAGCTACAGGAAACATTGGTCTATCAGTATGCTTTTGCTCCTGGTACTTAGACCCTTGTCTAATCATCTGTTTTAGCATACTTTAAGGTTCCCTTGACTTATGTGTTTGCCTTTCATATTTGGTTGAGAGACCATCTCAGGATTGTTCTTGGATCTGACATGCCAAATGCTCTATTGCTTGGTATTGTACCAGGAAGATTGTCATTCTCTTTGACTTTGAGAAGGTATGGATTAGTTGGTTATTGGAGCTAAGTCTTTCAGATTTGCTATGAAAGCTTGATTAGTACAGTATTTAGTGGTTTATTCTAAGGATTTAGGGCTTCAAGCATGTGTGTCTGCTTGGCTTTGAGTATGTAACCTAGTATCAGGCTATAAGAGTCCTTCATCAGATGGGACATGATCAAGATATGCCTTTAGATGGTCCTTTATTTGTGGGAACCAATTTTAATGACCGAGTGGCTATAACTATTCTCTCTCGTTGGATTAGGGGCTTCAAAAGAGATATGGTAATTTTGGGTGATGATTATGGTAAGTCTGGACACTATCTTGAGTCATGGATCGAGGCTTGTTGTTAAAAGGAGAAGACAAAATGCATTCCTCTTTTGACTGAGATCGAAGGTTGTGTTAGCAGTGTATACCCTAGAGCTTACATGCATCATGTGAATGTAAATGAAAACCTAACTGGCTTTAGTATATATGTTCTTTAAAAGAAATTTGTCCTTATATCATATATATATATATATATATATATATATATCATTTAAGTATTCTGTAAGGGAATCTATTCACAAAGAGTTTGAGAATATGGTGACATATTAACCTTTATTAGAAACTTGAAAGGTTGTTCTTGGTCATTGGATTATTGGTAGGGATGTCATTAATCTGAATGACCATCATCTCTATTGTCATCTATGATAAGTGTGAGATACTTATCGGTATGGGGGGTAGTGAGTCTCATGCCATAGACATGTGACGTCATGATAACATGTGTGCATACTTATTAGATGAGTAAGTTGACTAGTGACGTTAGATGATGCATACATGGGTCGTTACCAACTAGTCAATATCATATCATCTAGATCATGATTGTGCATATAATCCTTAGACTTGAGGTGATATGTTAATTTGTATATTGGTGGCTATAGTTTGTTACTGCTTACATACCGATGCTAGTCATGTATTGGTATATGGCATGTGATGGCCATAATCAGTGATATTTTAGGATAAGTGTCC
>CAOJBK014943701.1:0-11450 GCA_948294925.1 Codiaeum variegatum
TGTAAGTTAATAATTAATTAAACTCTTTAATCAATTATCAACATGGTTAAATACCAAGCCAAAGGATACACTTTATGGTGTGTGACTTGCTAGGTTCATATTCTAATTAGCAATGGGATAAAGAAAACTCTTTTCTTCATACCAAGTATGTAATCCACAGCTCATCCTTAGCCCTATAAATCGTGAGTTATGTCTAGCATAACATATTACGACTACCTAATTAGAAATGAATGTCGGTGATAAATTATTAACATTTCATGGACCTCTTGATTATAATTATCATACACTCAAATCCCTTCATTACAGATTCCCGATCTCAGCTAGGGTTATGGAAGAAGTCAAAACCTATGTGTTAGATCATATGACTTCTATCCAATATGAGTTCTCGATAAATCGGTTCCAACTAGAAACTCTTTCCAGTGAACCTTATCCACTCTGGCCAGAGATTTGCATATCAAGAATAACCAGAAGTCATAGGATTCCTTCCTTGGTTACCTAAGTTAATGAATTCTTTGTTGGTTAAACAGTTATCCCAACATACCAGTGATTATGGCCACCATATGCCATATACCAATACGTGACTAGCATCGGTATATAAGCAGTAACAAACCATAGCCACCAATACGCCAGATAACATGTCACCTCAAGTCTAAGGATTATATGCACAATTACAATCTAGATGATCTGACATTGACTAGTGGATAAAACCCATGTGTCCATCATCTAATGTCACTGTTCGACTTGCTCATCTCATGAGTGTCCACGTGTTGTCACGACATCACATGTCTGTAGTGTGAGACTCACTACCTCCATACCAATAAGTATCTCATACTTGTCATAGATGACAACAGAGGTGACAGTCTCTCAGGATTAATGACATTCCTACCAATAATCCTATGACTGTGAACTATCTTTAAAGTCTATGATAAAAAGAATATGTCTCTAAATTCTCAAACTCTTTGAGAATAGAGTCTCTTACATAGAACTTAAGGAACATATATAATGAAACTAATCATTAAACGAACATATATATCAATAGCCATTAATGGATGAAGATTACAAATATATATATGAAGTATAGACTCTAGGGCATACACTACTAATATATACATATGTAGGTATGTATTTAATGTTTTAAGATAATGTGTTTGTGATTTAATTTCCTTTATTTATTATCGAAATGAAATTTAGAAAAGGTAATATTTTGAACTATGTGTTTGTGCTTGTCCCTTTTTTATTTTCTTTTTTTTTTAGAATTTACAAATCCATGTGCACTCTAGTCTTCATTTTTCAATGAAATGTGTGTTTTATGCTTTATTTTAATTATGGATAATTTTCAATGTTTTAGATCAAATTATGGTGGAATTTTAAGTTTTTATATGTTTATTAAGTTTTTTGTGCAAGATTGTTCTTATATCAAAATTTCAACATCTTAATTACAAGTAGAGCCTAGAAAAGTGCTAGAGACATGCATGAACAAGAGTAGCATTAGTATGCTAAGATGTCTTCAAGGTTTATGACTTTCTTTCTTCCTTAAGAACTAAAAAAAATAAATTTATTAGGTCTTTGAATAGAAATATTTTTTTCCTTATTTGTAGATTTTAGCACTATGAATATGGTGGTGGCAGTTTTGAACATCGACTTAGGTTCTAGTTCAAAGAAACCATGATAATTTCATCTAGAAAAGTTCATTAACAAGGCAAAAAATACCCTTCATCAATTGCATTGTATTTTTTTTATTTAACTGTTAATCACCTCCATGAATTCAATTTTTACTAGAATTTTAGCTAATCAAAATGCAAACCTTAATGCGAAACAAAATTTGATTGGTTTGGTAGAGCCGAATTGCTATTTCTATAGCCTCTTAAGTTATAGATATTAAAACCCATTAACTTTTACATGCTTTATAAGTTTGGCTCTTTTGGTTAAGTGATTCTCTAAAGTGCTAAAAGTCAGAGGGTCATGTGCCCAAACATACTCTTGAGAACCTCTCTACAAAATTCTATAGGAATTATTACTTTGTGATGGTTGAGAGACATAACAAAGTAGCGTTAATTCTTATAATGGGTTTCTAAAGTTTCTTATATTGTTAATTTCTCAGGTCTTATCGTGGACTATTATTTCCAAAAGCATTTAAATTATCTCTAAAATTCAACTGTAGCACACTAATGTATTCTGTCAGCAAACATGTACTATTTGAATTCAATTAATGCTTGACAAAACCATTATATGTGCTTGTTGGCTTACCTAATTATAATTTATGTGTTTTTAAGCTATATGCATCCTAATTAAATAAAATTTTGAAGTTTTTTACAGGCCATGTTTTGGTCTAACGTAGTTTAACATCTTTAGTAATGTGTATTTAATTGTTTTGGTCTCATTCTCTCAATGTGCAAATAAATTCAGCTTCAAAGGAATAAGTTGGAAAAGGATCTGTTATCTTCTTGGATATCGGTACTTTTCTGGAAGAGTTAAGTTCCTTTAAAAGGAGCATTTATTGGCTAAAAATGTTAATGGTAATGCATGAGATAAAAATTCTCTTCTTTCAATCCAGAATGGCATTAGGTCAAGTCCATATTTTTATTTACCATTGGCTACAATAGCATTTTAATATATCATCTATTTTGCTACATTGTATTCTATAAAACTATTATGTGAAATATAATGATATAAATGCCTCAACTGAGATTGTCACCATTATTTAATGTTTCCTTTTTAAGATTGTTTGAGTACTAGTGGGAAGGGAGAATGGCTACAACTTTCACCTGGATTTGCTGCCTAGTGTAGTACAAAGTTCAAATTGAAGTTTAAGTAGAGCTATACTTTTGTTTGAGACATGTCATGTTCAACAGTTAAGCATCAAACATCTCTTACTGATTAATGTTGGTTTTCTTCCTCCTTTTTTTTTTGTTAATTTAGGCTAGACGATAAAATTTCATAGCTTTTTATTATTATTTCCTTCCTTGAGTTGCCCTTGGTTTTAGTTATTTTTTCCAAGTAATCAAGCAAAACCTCCTATAAATAGGGAGGAATACATTTTTGAAATAGCTAGTAACATAATAAGGGAGCAAAGTTCTAAGAAGTGTGATTCTTATCCTTTAAATGTCTGATAGTAAATTGATAATTTGATGTTTTATGGTAATTTAATGTACGTATCTCTTCATTATTTCTGATTTAGTAGTGCTCTATGTGATTAAGCCTTTTCATGTTTGGGTGTAATTGTATGAGTTACAAATAATTTTATTTCCCAAGATATTATTTTAAAGGTATAGGTCCCTTTTGATGTAGTCCTCAGACCTTCCATTTTATTTTTAATGTTGAACTTCATTTTTTTGTCTTACCTCAGACGTTGCTTTAGGAATTACTGAATGTTAGATGAAAAATTAAAGCACGATGTCACCCATTAGGGAATACCTCATGTGAGCTCATATACTTGACTTATCTACATTTATCTTAATGGTAATTGCTTTCTTTTGAGAGATCTGGTCAGGTCATTTGTAATTGCTTCACCCAATTTGTGTAATTACTTTGTTGAAGTGATAATTCTAATTTACTTTGTTGGAGTTTATTTGTTCTTTTTTTTTTTTGCTTTTATTTTTTTATAGACTATTCAATAACTTATGGTGCATTTGGAAAAATTTGAGAAGTTTGGTATGTCACCTTGAAAAGATGTCATTTTCTATGGCCCTTCTAGATGTAGGAAAATTCTACTGGCTAAAGCAAATGTAAATAAATGTCAAGCAAACTGCATTAGTGCTTAGGGTCCTTAGTTGCTTACAATGTAATTTGTTGATAGTGAAGCTAATGTTAGCAAAATTTTTTACTAAGGCAAAACAACTTTCACGATGACCTGAACTTCATCAATATCAATTTTGTATTACTAAAATAGGAGTAATCCTCATTTGACTTTTATTAATTTTTCAGTAATTCTATATTTATTTTGACATAAAATTTCACCTTTAATGAATGAGAAATTGAGATTTAAAGTAAAATTTAATGTAGAAAATTTTAATGATGAATAAAAAATAATATTATGAGAGAAAAGGTTATTGATAAAGTGATTATTAGTGAGGGAAAAAATTCTATTAATGAGGGGAAGTTCGTAATTAAATAAAATAATATATAATGAGAGGAAATATATTGTCATTATTATATTTAATGAGGGGATTCAAATCCCATCATTAGTTGAGGGGATTATGATGAGATTTCCCATCATTAAAGAGTTCTAATGATAGGATTTTAACATTTAGTGACGATTTTTCCCGTCATTAAAGGACAATTTTCTTGTAGTGTTGTCATCTTGATACCTTTTTCATTCATGCATGGATTACTACATCAAAAATGAAATTGGACTAAATGAATTGTTCCATAAAAGTTTTCCAAAACCTACCTCTCCCTTTTTGTATAAACCTCCCTGCCATTGGCTTACTTTTCAAAAAAGTTGATGCCCTACCTTTTTTTAGTCCAAAGGTTAGCATGTCGAACACTGGAGACAACAACACCCTCAACCCTACTATTGCTGCTAATGCCTCTGCTCCACCTCATGTCATTGCTGGAATATTAGCTGAAATAATGAGAAAACAAGATGAGGCCATCCAGAATAAATAAAAACTATGATGGCCATGCTGCAAGCCCAAAAACAGACTATCATGGGCAAAGTTTGAGCTATGATGACTCAATCTGGGATCCCACCCACCAACCATGCTTCCACCTTATCAAATTTTGGGAAGGAACTCATGATTGAAGATGTGATTGGCTTACCTTCACAAGCTGACCATGGAATCACTACCTCGATTGCCCCTATTATGGATCCTTTATTAAAAGGGGGCCAAGACTATCCATTGCTCAAGTCCAGGGCTAAAAAGTATGGGGAAATGTAGAAGACCCTCAATACTCTTAAGAAAAAGGAGAGCTTCATTGACGTGAAGGCTCTGTGTCCAGTTCCCAATGCCAAGCTTCCTCCTAAATTCCAAATGTCTATGTTTGAGAAGTTTGATGGCACTTCTTTCCCTTCCACTTACTTAAGGATTTATGATGTTATATTGCGCCCTTTGTGCATTTAAGTCGAACTCCTTTCTTAGCTATTTATTCACCTCAAAATGTACTAACAAATAGCTATCGCAAGTATACTGGCTATCGTAGCACAGGATGAGAACCCAAGGTCGCACTTCCAAGGATTAGATGTTTTTTTAAGCCTTATTAATTTGTTTCTTAGGTGCAAGTAAAAGTAAAAGAATGTTTGGTTTTAATTTGAAAAGTAAATAAATAATTAAATTAAAAGCAAGCAAACAATCAATATGCGATGATATGAACAATGTCTAGAGAAATTGACAATCCATACTCTATCCTTTGTGAACTTAAACTGTTAATTCTATTACTTAGGTTTAATGATCCAATGTTCAATACAATCATTCAACTAGACCTTAACCTTATCTAGCTATTGCATTTGTAAAAGTAATCTAGAGAAAACATGCATCAATAAAAAAATTTAAGACTAAAACTTATTCACATAATTCATTTTAGAATCTCAATTGAATAATTCCAAATTTAGACTTCCATTCTCGATTCATCATCCAAACCCTAATTAAACTAATTGGTTATCAAGCAATCAATTATTAGAATTAATTTTAATTCAATTAAGCAAAAGTTAAACCTAACAATAAAACACACAACAATTAATCATATCAAGACTATTTTATGCTTTAATCTCTAGATAAAATGAATTTAGTTCATGCCTAATTTAGAACTCAATAAATTCATAATAATTTTTAGAGAAATCATGCTTAATATCCTTAATGCAAAGAAAACTCATAATTAAAGCAATTAAATTAAGAATAAACCTCAATTAAAAAGTAAAAAAAATCCCAATCTCCTTGGAGAAATTAAACTTCAATCTTTAACAAGAACTAAAATAATGAAAAACAGAGAAAACGGAGTTTAAACAGCAATTCTAAGCTTATTCTCTCCCAAAACCTACTTAGAATGGCCTTTTGATGATGAGATGGAAGTTGTATGATTATATATTGATGTGTTGTATGTTGTAATTACTTCTCTTCAATAAATCTTCTTGAATAGATAAAAACAAGACATCTGGATATGAAAAACCTCAAAATAATTTCAATTCCAACTCTGATTTGGAAGTTGGCACAGCCCCAAATTAATCACACACGAGCCCATGCAGAAAGGATCTAGCCCCGTGCAATTTCTTTAAGTTGGTTTACCCTTGGAGCGCTTTCATACATAATTTGGCACGGGGGAGCGCACAACCTACTTTATATTCTGCACGGCCCAAGTCGTTTGCAATTTTCTTCAATTCTTCAGGATGTTTAGTACATAAAGATGTACATGCCAGAATATTTTTTACATGACCCGTGCACTTTTCAAAACCTTTAATTGCACGTATATTTTTGCTCCAAGTAACTCCGTTTGATCAGGAACTTCGTCTTTTCATTAAATAACTCTATTTTTGCAAAAGTTCATGACTTTCTCTAAAAAAACACTTAACAAACACATTAAACTCAATTTTGAGTGAAAATATATTTAAATTTAAAGGAAAATATACAAAATTTCATACAAAAATACTATTTCAATAGTTGCTTACTGGTGCAGCTCTGAACTGGTTTGTACAACTAAATGTTTCCACAAAATGGACCTAGGAATCCATTTGTTATGAATTTGTAAAACAATATTCTTATAATGAGAAGATTGATGTTAAAAGAAGAGATTTAGAGACAACAAAACAACTCCTGAAAGAAACCTTCTCTGCTTTCATAACCAGGTGAAGGGAGAAAGCCTCCCAAATAGTAAATGGACCATCTGATTCTAAGCAAATTTACATCATTATCAAGAACCTATTACCTATGTATCGAGATAAAATGATGACACGGTATCTTTCAAACTTCAAAGCTTTAGTTAATGTTGGCATACACCTTGAAAATGGGGTTGACTCTGTCCTCATCAAAGATGAAACCCAGACCTCATCCTCCTGCTTTAGAAAGGCAAATGTTACTCAGAAAGAGGCCGAGTCAATGTGATTTTGGCTCGCAAACCCATTCAAATCAAAAGGATAGAATTCACTAACTAAGGAGGGTTAACATTGAGTTTCATTCTTAAGGAATGTCTAAAGAAATAAACATTCAAGCCTATAAAACTAAGACCTATCCCAAATCCTCTACCCAAAAACTTTAATATGGAGGAAAGATGTGACTATCACTAAGGGCATGACCATAAAATAGATGATTACAAGGACCTTAGGCATAAAATCCAAGATCTTATTGACGTTGATGATCACCTTCTGCCAACACTAAACATTGGCACCAACCCACTTCCCGAGCATAATGTGAATGTAATTCTGGTTGAATTTGATGAAGGGGGTTCTACACATCTTATCTTTGATGTTGTACATTGAGAAATTACCACTACACCGAGGAGGACCAGCCTTCCTTAGGGAAGTCTATCTCCCCAAATTACTCACCCTCGATTGGCCAGCCTTCCTTAGGGAGGTCAATCCCAAATGACTATTGTTGTGTCATTATTGACTTAAGACTCTTGGATGATGAAATTAATGCCATCATAAGAAGTGGGAGAATAGCACAAGCATATATTGTTCCTCCATAATCTGCAAGCCAAACTATGTCTTAAAATAAGGGAACTCCTAAACCTGAAGAGGACCTCTTATTAAAGCAATTGAAAAATACCCAAGCAAACATTTCCATCTGGAGTATGCTTATGTCTTCCTATCCTCACCACCAAGCTTTTTGTAAGGCATTGAGTCAATGTCAAGCCCTAACTGAATTATATCTCTAGAAGCTTTGGTTGCTTCTATTATGAGTTCTACCAAAGGGGCATCAATCTAATACATAGACAGTGAAATCCCACTGGGGGACCTCATAATGGCACTCTTTACATCATAGTAATCATAAGAGAAAAGACAATCCCAATGACTCTGGTCGACAACGGCTTTACACTTAATGCATGCCCACTCAAAGTGGCAAGTTTCCTGGGTCTGAGTGCTACTTATTTCACCTCCTCTGATCAGATTGTTTAAGGCCTATGACAATTTAAAGAGAGAAGTTTTGGGAGTGGTGACAATGACCATCACCATGGGCCCAACCAATTTTAAAGTAACTTTTTAATTCATCAATGTGCCTTCCCATTTCAATTTACTTCTATGAAGACCTTAGATCCACCAACCCAAGGTTGTGCCTTCAACTCTACACCAAAGGGTCAAGTTTCTACTTAAGGGTGGAATAGTTACAATCAAAGTTGGCACATCTGGAAAATCTGAAGTGCCAGATATGGTCTCCATCTTGGAAATTCAACCTGAGCTACCCGCATATCCTTTATCTGGTTTCTCATTTGTCAAGTTCATTAAGGCTGCAGAAAATTTGAAAGAAGCAATTTCCCTAGACTTTGACCTATACTGCAATTTAATGATTGAAAATATTATGAAATACATGGCCTATCTTCCTGGTTTTGGCTTTGGAAAAAATACACAAGGAATTGAGTCCTTTAATTAGTTTAAGTTCTCCACTCTTCCTTTTGGCCTAGGTTATAACCCAATTGATGATGAGATTGAAGAGGAAAGGCCGAAGCTAGAGAAAGGTCTGTTATAACTAGGACCTTCAATGGATACTTTGTGAAAGAAGGAGAGACAATTCCTTACTGTGCCTTTCCTGAGCCCTGGATCTGCCCTATGAATAGTATTAGAATTCTTAGATTTCAACTCTTATTTAATGTGAAGCTCCTGCCTAAAGGATGTCCAGT
This sequence comes from Codiaeum variegatum, assembly GCA_948294925.1. Classification (NCBI taxonomy): domain Eukaryota; kingdom Viridiplantae; phylum Streptophyta; class Magnoliopsida; order Malpighiales; family Euphorbiaceae; genus Codiaeum; species Codiaeum variegatum. The sequence continues at coordinate 8,767 of CAOJBK014943701.1, forward strand.
AATTTACTCTTTGGCTGATGACTATGAAGATAATATGTAAGCTAGACTCTTTGGCGATATAGTTGTCATGACTGATAAGGAGGAAAATACTTACCTCTCTACCTTGATCAAGTCTATCTTAAGAAATCTCAACAACTGGTCTTATGAATCAAAAGTGCCTGAATCTGAATCTAAGACCGAGTCTGATTTTGAATCAAAAACTGAATCTGAGTCTTCTTCTTCTTCTGATTTTGAATCTGATATAACCAGTCCACTAGGTTTTAACTATAAACATAATGTAACCATGGACCTTTCCCCAATTGCTATCAATAAAATGACTAAATTTTCTTATTATGACCCTGTCTCTTTATTTTCTTTTGATGTTCCAATTGATGAATCTAACCTTCAACAAATAGAAAAAGGAAATAATAAAATAAATGAAATAAAAGATGCAGTTAAAGAGCCTATAAACACTAGCACTCATAACATGTCCAAAAATACATACATTGCATTTGTATGCTCGAACTAACAAAGCACTGAGTTTATGATCAAGAAATTGGAAGACTTCTTCACCTGGAAGCCTAGTGACATGACCAGACTTGTTCCAAGCATTGACGTCCATCAAATTTCAACCTACCCAGATTGCAAGTCTGTTAAACAGAAACTCAGGTGCATGAAGCCAGTATGGTCCATCCCAATCAAAAGGAAGTGTCAATGTAACTCTCTCATTAGTTCACTGAACAAATCAATTATCCATCGTGGTTGGCGAATATCCTCCCAGTGCCAAAGAAGGATGGGAAAGTCAAACTATGTGTAGAGTACTAGGATTTGAATAGAGCCTACCCTAAGGATAATTTTCCACTATCGCATATTTATTTTCTAGTTAATGCATTAGCTAGTTCAGAGATGGTTTCCTTAACCAATCTGGCCATCGGATATAATCAGATTCAGGTACATCCTCCAGATGAAGAAAAAACTGCTTTCATCATAGAATGGGGCACTTACTGTTACAAAGTAATGCCATTCAAACTAAAAAATTCTCGAGCCACCTACAAGAGAATGGCCATTACAGTCTTTCATGACATGATGCATAAAGAAGTGGAAGTCTATGTTGATGACATGGTCATAAAAGGTTCTACTATCGAACAACATTTGCAGGCACTGGAGAAGTTGTTCCTTAGATTTTGATAGTACAATCTTAAGCTCAATCCTGCTAAGTGCATATTTGGAGCCTCATCAAGAGTATTCCTCAGTTACATGGTTATCAAGAAGGGGATTGGAGTTTACCCTACCAAATTCAAAGAAATCCTCAACATGCCACCTCCTAAAACTAAAAAGGAGATGAGGGATTTTCTACATCACCTTTAATACATTATTAGTCGCTTCATCCACCAGTTAGCAGACACCTATGGTCCAATATTCAATTTATTGAGCAAAAAATTCCTCTAAGTAGTGGAACGAGGAATGCCAAAGGGCCTTTGAATAGATCAAGCAATACCTTCTAAACCTGTTAGTTTTACAACCTCCTAGGCCTGGCCAACCACTACTACTCTACCTAATGGTCACTGAATAAGCCATAGGTGCCATGTGTTAGCAGTGTATGCCCTGGAGCTTACACTCAGTATGTGAATGTAAATGAAAACCTAATTGGCTTTAGTATATATGTTCTTTAAATGAAAACATTCCTTGTATTGAACATATATATATCCCTTAAGTATTATGTAGGGAATATATTCTCAAAGTGTTTGAGAATATGAGTGAAAAATTATCTTTTATCAGATACTTTAAATGTTGTTCATGGTCATAGGTTTATTGGTGGGGACACCATTAATCCGAGAGACCATCATCTTTATTTTCATCCATGATAAGTATGAGATACTTATTAGTATGGAGGTAGTGACTCTCATGCTAGAGACATGTAATGTTATGACAACATGTGAGCATAATCATGCTATGAGTAAGTTGAACAGTGATGTTAGATGATGGATACATAGGTCATTACCAACTAGTCAATATTGCATCATCTAGATCATGATTGTGCATACAATCCTTAGACTTAAGTTGACATGCTATCCGGCATATTAGTGTCTATGGTTTGTTACTGCTTACATACCAATACTAGTCATGTATTGGTATATGGCATGTGGTGGCCATAATCAATGATATATTGGGATAAGTGTCCAATAAAGAAAGGATTCATTAACTTGGGTAACCAAAGAAGAAATCCTATGACTTCTGGTTGTTCTTGATATGCAAATAATTAGCTAGAGTGGATAAGGTTTACTAGAAAGAGTTTCTAGTAAGAACTGGGTTTATCGAGAACTCAAACCGGATAGAGGTCATATAATCTGGCATATAGGGTTTGATTATTCCACGACCCTAGCTAAGATCGGGAATCCATAATGAAGGGATTTGAATGTATGGTAATTATGATCGAGAGGTCTATGCAATGTCAAGGATATGATCAATGACATTCATTTCTCATTGGGTAGTCATGATATGTTATGCTAGATGTCACTCACGACTTATGGAACTAAGTGTGTCATTAGGTTAACACACTTTATGGGAAGAAAAGAGTTTTCTTTATCCCATTGCTAATTAAAACATAAACCTAGTAAGTCACGTACTATATAGCAATTCCCATTAGCTTGTATGAATCATATTAATGATTAATTAAAGAGTTTAATTAATTATTAATGATGATT
>CAOJBK014944430.1:0-14400 GCA_948294925.1 Codiaeum variegatum
TATATATATATATATATATATATATATATATATATATATATATATACCGGCCGGTTGAATCGGTCGAACCATGAACCAGTACAAACACCAGTTCAATTTCCAATTCGATTTTGACAACATTGCTTCTAAGGGGCATTTTCAACTTTATGAAGGAATAAAGGGCGTCAACACTTATAGTATTGATAGAATGAACAAAGTGAATATGGAAGAAATCAATACCCTTTTTCTATTTCCTTTTTGTTCATGTCACTTACCTAACTAAAAAACGTTGAAACCCACCTTTACACTTTATTGACTCGACAACCTTTAATCAATCTCTATGTTTTGTCTTCCTTGCTTAATATGAATACTTTTTTTACACTGAAAATGTTTTCTTGTTGGTTAAATTGTCTTTAATAACATAAAATTCACTTTGATAAATAAAATAACTTCAATTTAGAGTGCATTTTTGCGAAATACATTTTTCAAATGATGTCAGCCTTTAAACCCCATTTCAAGGGTAATTGAAGGATAGATGACTTAATAAACAACATAAATGATATTTGGGATGAAGCAGTGCTAGACACAAGGCATCTTGAAGAAAGATGAAACCAAATGTTAGATATGTTAATCATGGGTAATTATTCATTCTCAACCGAATCTTTCCTAACCCATCCTACCTTAAAATTAAATTGATAGTTGAACCCATATACCCTTATTTTATTCATAATTTTGAGCTCATATAATAGTCATTTTAGTTTTTTTACTAACAATATTTGGGGTAATACCTTATCTATGATAGTCCATATTGATCTTATTTCTATCTTTGAGTTTGAAATATTCAATTGCTGATTTGCTAGATGAACTCTCAAGGTCGATCATATTCGAGTACATACATTTACAAAATTATTTTTGTCTTTTCTTATTGAAAAGTGAAAAAAAGGGGCATGGACAGACATCTCATTTTGCATACAAATCATGATCATAAATAACATTCATTCATTTTTTTAATACTTCATTTACTTGATTTATATGAAAGTCCTTAATATAGTTGCTTCCTGAATATCATAACATGAAGAGGGAAGAACCGATATGAAAAAGCGTCAAAAAGAAGAAAATTTTGTCTTCATTTTAGGTATCACATGTCAAAATATGATATTCATTTTCTTTACTCATTTTCTCTATTGACTCTAAATATAGAAAAATCATAAAGAGATGCAAAGAGAGAACATCATAATTTGACTTATAATTAAATTTACTTTTCCTACCATTAATTTAAATTTATTTTCATGCCATTAATTCAAATTTAAATTTTATATCATTAATTCAAATTTACATTTTCTGTCATCAATTCAATTTATTTCTTTTTCCATTAATTCAAAATTTAAATTTTCTTCCATTAATTCAAATTTACTTTCTATTTTTATTTTTCTGCAAAATACAGATCCATTTATTTCTCTACAAAATATAAATCCATTTATTTTTTTTGCAAAATATAAATTCATTTATTTTTCATGCCAAAATTCAATTTATTTTTTATGTCAAGATCCAATTTATTTTTTGCAATAACCCAATTTATTTTTCATGTCAAAATCAAATTTAGTTTTCATACAAAAATCCAATTTATTTTCTAGCTAAAATCCAATTTATTGTTCATGCCAAAATCCAATTTATTTTTTATGTTGTAATCCAATTTATTTTTCATGCCATTAATTCAATTTATTTGTTTTTATGTAATTTACCTTTTATGTCATTAATTCAATTTATTTTTATTTCAAATTCAATTTTCATATTATTTATTCAAAATCAATTTTTCTGCCATTAATTCATATTTACTACTTTAATGCATATGTCAATTGGCCAAAATACTTGTCATTTTTTACTCGTTCTCTAAATTGAAAATTATGTTTTTCAACTTTGAAAACTCATAAAAGAAGGCAACTATTAACACTTTATTTTGATCAATAATTCATTAAATTTTTAATTTTTTTGTAAATTCGTTGATTTTCCTAAATTTTAGTAATTTCCAATGATTTTATTAATTTTAATTAATTTTTAGCAATTTTATCTCATTTTACTAAAAAAAAATTAAATTTTAACTTAATTTTTTTTGTTTTGATTTTAATTTTAATTGTATTTTTTTGAAAAGGAAAAAGAAAAAGGTTAAGAAAAAAATAAAAATTGAAGTTTAATTAATTTTATTTTTATTAATCCCATTTTTAATTTCATGTTGGACCTATTAAGTTCTATTACCATAAACTATGATCAATTTCGAATAACCTAACCCGAAACCCAATTTATCAAGCCCAAACTCAATTACACAAAATATCTAGATATTTGTTAAAAAATTATAGATCTTTCTTAAAAAAATATCTCATCCATTCTTATCTCAAAAAATCCTTAACCTTTAAGAAAAATCCTAAATGACCTAAATACCCATTTGCTCTTTAACCCTAAAATTTTAGGCTATAAATATAATCTTATCCAAAACCAAAGGGAGCCTCCATTCTCTACAGCAAATTCTTAAAAAAATATAAAAAATATGAAAAAAGAAAATTGAAAAAAAGTAAAAAGTATCTTCTTTTTCTTCTTAGAAGCAAAAGAAGCCTCCATTTCCACCCCTACGAGGCATTTTCCTTCCAAAAAAGGGTGGTACATTAAAAAAATTTATGTTTTCTTCGTCATTCAAGAAAATGAAGATTTTCTAAAAAAGATAGAGCTTCATCTTCTGTAAGAGAGGTAGAGAACCCTAAATTTTTTCTCATTCTCTTCTTCAAGTCCCCTTCTTTTTCACTTGAACCCATCAGGCCTTCACCAAACCTCTTCAACCAGTTCCTGTTGAGCCTATCCTCAAACCTAGAGCTGTCGTTGACTACACAACCATCACCTAAACCTGAGTCCCTCTTCCATCTACCCTGAGAAGGTCCGACGAAATTGATGGACGAAAATTGAGCTCTTGAAACCCCTCCTCAACACCAAAAATTTTCGACCCATTTCTGCTCCTAGCTTTAAACCACCTCCGACCTATATCCCTCAATTTTTAGTGAGACTCAGAGCCATCGACCGTTACTCAGGAACCTGAGAGCTGATGCAGTATACAAAAGCATAAATAGGGAAGAGAGATTATATTTCATTTCTTATTTGGTGAAAGCGGTTGTTTTTGAAGTCTGAAGTAGCGAGATTTCGAAACTTAATCTTGGGTTCTTTGATGCTTCTGAGCTTTGCATTAGTGGTATAGATTGAAATATAGAGTTTGATTTTCATGGCTTAAGCCTGTCGAGATAGATTTTATGTCAGCTAAATAGAATGTCTATTCTAGTGAAAAAGCTACATTAAGGAATAAAGGTTTGTCCACTGAAATTTGATATCTGAAAACAAATTATAAGAGAAATATGCAAACTTGATGTTGTCCTTGTTGAGCTTATGAATCAGGGTACTTTTGGTTCTTCTAGATAAAAATAAGGATATAATATAAAAAAATGATCTTATAATTTAACGCATTTATAATTTACGATATATAAAATTTTTTAATGATAATTTAAGATTTATATTTTATTTTGTTAATAAAATAGGATCATATTCAAGATTTTGTAAATTTTATATGATATGGCACTAATTTTCGTTCGTTATGCGTATGCCACATCAGACAAAAGTGGTTAGAAATTTTATTTTATTAACATAATAAAATAATAAAATATAAATCTTAAATTGTTATAAAATTTTTTATAAATTTTAAATTATAAATATATTAAATTATAAGATCATTTATTATATTTTTTCTAAAAAATAATGAACATGTTATTATTCCATTTTTGGGTTGGGTACTGGACTTGTTGAAGGCTGCCATTTTAGGGTACAAATTTAAATATTTTTGTTTAGGTTCAATTAAATAATTATCATGTATCATGTAGGTGGACATTCATTAGCATTTTTGCTACGTGCTCATTCATTTATATATAAGTGTTCATTGATTAAGCAATTGAAATATAACTTAGAATATTCATTTTAAAAATGTTGGGCTTTCCCAGCAAAGGAGGGAAACCTATTTCCCATTTTTAAATAGAATTTATTAGGGCAATTAAAATTATAAATTGAACCAATTTTGATTGAGAAAATGGATATGAGTTTAAGTTTGAGCTTAATTATTCGCATTTGCTTCATTCATTATCATGCCTACTGGTTCATATTAGGAATAAAACATATCATCATAAATAAAATGCATAAATAATAATAATAACAATGATAAATAATAGCTTGATAATAGCCAATGAAGGACCAAACAAATAAATTTCGGGAATTGTCACGGCTTAAATTTTAAGACATAAAATTATAATGAAATAATTAATTTGTAAATTAAGTGGCTTAAGGAAAATATCAATAGTAGGATTAATTATATAACAACTCTAAAGTCTTAAACCAATCATGTCTGATTAAAAAAAAAAGTCGTAAATCACTTTAACTTGCAAATTGATTATTGAGTTATATTTTTACCGACTGAAATTTTGAGTTGCCCTCACAAATTAATATTTGAAAAATGCATCCCGAGCCACACACACACATATATATACTACTTCAAGATAATGTTGGTTGTAGGTTCGAAGTCGAGCCAAGGAATTTGAATTCAAGGAAAGAAGCATCGATCCAAGATTTATTATTTTATATATTATAATTTATTTTTATTGTATTTTTCTTTTTTCTTGTAATGTTGTATTTTCAAATAATATTAATAAAAATTACTATTTTATATTCATTCTCAATCTTTTTTTTTAAAATTCTTACACAATCCCAATCACATTAAAATAAAATCTAATAATAATAATAATGACATTAATAAATAAGATTAGCATTAACATAACATTCAATCCATAATTATTTTATTTAAGTGAATTCATTTTAGATTAGGACTAATAATAGCTCCATCGTCAGACCCCATCCGAAGTCAAAAGTCAAGTCTAAAGCACTCTCGATATAGTCCTTCAAAAACCTGTAAGCTTAAGCTTGAACGTTCAATTGTCTCTCTTGGATGATCAATTGAAACTCGTTCTAGCTCGACCTTGAAGTAGCCTAGTATCAAAACATTAGATTGGGAAGTTACTCCTCATTGTCAGTCACTCGATCTCTTGCTCATCCTCCATAAATAACTGCATCAGTAAGCTTCTATGAGTAGCCTTCACACTTATATCATTAAGAATATTGTGAACTCATCTTTTTGCACCATTAAAACTAGCATGTTATTACGAGCCCATAGATTCAGACCACATTCAAATCGAACCCCAAACGGACCTAGAAAACATGAAAAATTGAACCAAATCGGACTTTGCGAACCGAGCCCATGAGCCAGGACCCAGACCCATATGCCAAAGCCCAAACGCATGAGCAAGGCCCAAACACATGCGTCTAAGCTATGATGCATGAGTTAGGGCTTTGGCACATAAGCTAGAGGCCTGGCATATGGGGCCCAATTTTTTGACTTTTCCGATATGATTTTCTATAAATCCGACCCCTGTGACAATTTTCAGGACAAATTTTAACACACCGAACCTTTGTCAAAATATTTTTCAAAACTGTTTTCTACATCGAAACTTTGTTAGAAACACCTTTAAACACCAAAATTTTGATCGAAATACCAGACTTTCTACATTCCGATCAGACATTCATTTTACAATCAACGAGTCATCTTTTAATCAATTCACAGACAGACTTCTCCTAATGCAATGAAGACCCAGTCTAGCTTCATCAAACCATCTCAACTACCTATCCCGAAGTCTCGAATGCCAAAAATAGTCTATCTAAATGGTATTGTATTTTGGTTCTGAATCAAAAGGCCTTAAATCTGACTTAGGAAAAATTCAATTATTCAAAAAATCTATTTTTTATTAATCAAATCCTAAAATGATTAATAGCCCATCGATTAATTCTATTAGAATAATATGATATAGCTTTTGAACTTACAACCAACCAACCCACTATTTTTCAGAACAACCCCACTCTTCGCGAGAAGGGAGAACGGCATGGGGTTTGATTCCCATTTAAAGGGATACGTCGGTAAGCCATTCTAAAGCTGAAACTCCAAAACTTTTCCTTTTCCTGTTTCTTTTATTTTTATTTATTTTCATTTCAGTTTATTTTTTTATGTTGTATTATTTTTTGTTGTATTTCTATTATCATTTCTTTTCTAGTATTCTATAATTCTTAGGGAATGTGTGCCCTTTCCAGATCTTTTTAGACTGGAGAAGGAATCCCCTTTGTTGTTATCATTTTGATGTACTTATTCGTATTATTATTTTGCTTTTCAATTTGTTTATTGGAGATGTGTGCCTTCCCTAGAACCCTTTGGGGCTAGGGGCATGACCCTGTTTGTTTTATGTCGTTTCCATTGCTTTTTTCTTATAACTACCATTCATGCTATTATATCTATCTATGCATCATTCTAGCATGTTTATCTTGTTCATACATTATAAAAGTATGCCATGCATATACAAAAATCTTTTTTTAGTCAAATCCATACAATAAGTTTTAAGCCTAAATTATTTAGAAAATGAAATGATTTTTAAAATGAAAAATGTTTTTATAAATCATGAGTCCCTGGATCCACCTTTGGTTCGAGGCTCTCATTTTCTAATAAAATTGGGCAAAACGTCATTTTTCATAAAAATGGAGTTAAACAAATTGTTAATTACCATGGAAATTAAATGATTTTCTAAAAATCAAGTAGCGACTTACACCTTCACACTTGCACCCAACAGACTCATAAAGAGTTCACCTAAAGTGAGAATTACTGAAACCGCCATCTAGAAACTCGAAGGCACGCTGGGGTCCGCCTAGGTTCGGACAGGGCCTCACAGCTGGCGACTTCACTTGAGACATTTAAAACTGACAAAACAAGTGGACTATTTTTTATAAAAACAATCTCGGCTTAAAAATGTACAGAATTGGTTCCATGCACCCTTACTTCAAGGCAAACACGGGTAGAAAGTAACATCAAGTGAGCTTGGGACTACTTTTACCAATAGTGAAATCATCAACTCTAAGGTGCACCCATTGATCCTTTCAGTTGGTATAATGAGGTCACACGTAGCCGTTGGACCCTTGCGAATCTCTTCGATTCACATGTGATTAGGTAAATCATACCTCTAGTCTCTGGAGAGCTTTTAAACTACCAAACCCTCATGTAATGATTAGTGTTGACCTTAGGTCCCATGTACGCTAAAAACTCTAATATCATTGTTATCATGAAATAATTTTCATTCATGCATACACGCATGCATACATCATGCCATCATGAACCTGAATAAGGCCAAATTCTTTCTAAAAAAATAAAATCAAACACTATCCCAAAACGTGTATGTGAACCAAAGTCTGCAGTGGCTATGTCAAATTGCTTATACCCCATTTTCTTCTATCTACCCTAAAGGTCATCATGTTCAACACCAACGATCTTCCACCCAATCCCACTGTCATTGCCCCACTAGCTGACATTGATGCAATGCTGGTTGAAATCGTAAGGAAACAAGATGAGGCTATTAAGAAATAATAATATACCATAACTACCATGATGCAAGCTTAAGAACAAATAATCATGGGTGAGGTCCAAACCATGATGGCTTAAGTTGGGGTCCAACTGGCCCACAATGCATCTACCTCCTCCAATTCAGGCAAGAAGCCCATGGTAGAAGATGTTACTCCAATTGGCATCCCCACACAAGCTGACCATAGGGTCACCACACCAACTGCCCCTCTCATGGATCCTTTCCAAAAGGAGGCCCAAGACCATCCCTCCTTAAGGTCATGGTCGAAAAGTAGAGGAGATGCATAAAACTTTGAGTACGGTCAAGAAAAGAGATGACATTGTGGATGTCAAGTCTTTGAGCCTTTTCCCTAATGCAAGGCTACCTCTGAAATTGCAAATGCCTATTTTTGAGAAGTTCGATGGCATAACCTGCCCCAAAACCCACTCAAGATCTATGATGGTGCTGTTCGCCCTTTAGGCATTGATGGTGAGCTTCTTGCTCAGTTATTTCAATAATCTCTCTCTGGTGTTGTCCTTGGATGGTTTACGAAGCTAGATGATTCTCAACAATTGACATGGGAATCTATTTGTAAAGCTTTTGTAAAACAATACAATTATAATGATGAAATCAATATCATAAGAAGAGATCTTGAAACCACTAAGCAAAATCCTACTAGATGGAGGAAAAAAGCTTCACAAATGGTTAACAGACCAACTGAGCTCGAACAAATCGACATTGTAGTAAAAAACTTGCTTCTTATGTATCGAGACAAACTGATCATACAATACCTACCAAATTTCAAAGCAATCAATACCATTGCTTCTCGCATTGAAGACATAATTGATGTTGGGTCCCAAGTATCATACATTCTTAAAACCTTCTCTGATGAGGAGCAACTATCGGAAGATCGCCAATCAACTTGTTCCGAATACTGCATAGAAGATGGACTCTTAGATGAAGATACATTCTTGTTTTACAAAGGGGAATACCGATCCCTCCACCTTGATCCAAGTGACTATTGAGAAGCCTAACAACTGGTCCTTTTGAAGAAAGTCTAGTCTCGTTAGATTCTATAATGGATGCTGAATCTGAAAAGTCTTCCTCAATCAAAGTCAATTAAAACGTGAATTGTCTGAGTCTGAAACCTTTGAGTCCTCCATGTGACCCATCTCCCTACTTCCAATTTCCAACTTGATGTAATCATGACTTGTTCCTTTTGAGGCCAAATAAAATGAACAAGTTTTTATAGTCCTATTTCTTTATTCTCTTTTAGTGTTCCAACTGGTGAATCTGAGTTTAATCAATCGAAAAAAGAGAATAAAAAAAAAACTAATGTTGTTAAAAAGCCCATTTCAAAAAGACAACATTCATTTACATCTGAATGCTCAAACACGTATAGTACAGGGACAAGCATCAAAGAGTTCTAGAAGCCCATTCTCGATCCAAGCATCGTTGTTTACAAGATTCCAACTTATCTAGATTGTAAGCATGTCAAAATAGAAATTTAGGCACATGAAAGCTGAACCGTCACTCCCAATCAAAGGAAAATTTTCCAAGCCGATCGACTGAACATCCTAGTTGCCATTGACTACTTCATCAAGTGGGTAAAAGCTACACCTTATCAAGTTTTTTGACTCAAAAGGGGTCACCCAATTTATCAATACATCATTTTAAAGTATGGTGTTCCTTCTAAAGCCATCACAGACAATGGCCCCCACGCCTTAATAGAGGTGGCCACTTTTAGCATCACAAGTCTTCTCCTTACAAACTAAAGGAACTGCCAACGAGGCTTTTAAAAAAAAATCAACAATCACAAAATTTGGCACCTTCACTTCCTAAATGCCCTCCTTAGGTATAAAACTTCATTCAAATCAGCCACCAAGGCAACACCCTTCTCACTAAAATTGAACCAATCCTACCCATTGGAAGCTCAATCTACTCGAGTTCTCCAAGAAGGCCAAGTCAATGAAACTAACTAGCAATAGTCCTACTTCAACCAACTCAATCTCATCAAAATGGAAGCCCTTTACCAAGCTCATTACTACTAACTCAAGCTTGCATGGAACTTCAATAAAAGGGTCAGAGATAGAAACCTGCACAAAGGTGACCTAATCCTCAAAGAATTCAAACAACCAACATCGGATCCAAGAGGAAAATTCAAACCTTTCTAAAGCAGCCCATTCATCATCAAGAAGATTATGACTGGTAGAGGTGTCATCCTAAGGAACATCGACAGCCATAAGTTCAATCATCCAACAAACCTGGATCAATTCAGGTGACACTTTATTTGAGCATTGAATTTGCATCATCACCATTACTATGACAACTATGTGGACATGATTCTCTAAAAAAATTATTATGTTCTTCAAACTTTCAAAATCATTGTAAGGAGATGCGTAGGCAACTCTTATTGGGTACGATCCAAAGCATATAATAAGACTCGATGTCTTTCACATTTCATCTCATTCGGGCTCTTTTACAAGCATGCAAAAATAGATGAATAACAAAGAAAAAATCAAAAAAAGAATGAAACTCACTAAGATGAAAACACAAGTAGGCAGCTTAGGAAAAAATTAGGGTACAACTTGCTAGACTGAAAATCGAAAAAGAAGTCTAGGAAACAATCAAGACAGCTTGCTAAGTTGAAAACCCAAAAGGGCAACTTTGGCAAAAAATTAGAACTTTTAATCAAAATAATGCATTTTATTAGACTCATGTTCGCCTTTTGGAACATGAAAAAAGGAACATTGAAAAATCAAATGCATCACTCATCCTCTTTCAAAAAAGACATCCCCAGCGGACCTCCCAAAACAAAACTGACAAGTCACTCACCTGTCATCCTTCAAACATGTCTCAGACAAATTAATTCCCCAAGGGAACCAATCTCATCCCTAGAGGATCTCTCAAGCAATAATGTTTCCTTTATGGATTTCTCAAAACTTCTCCCTAGTGAGAATTAGATACCATTAAACCACTAGAGGAGTCAATAAATGACTATCCCTGAAGTGGAGTTAGTTAATGCAGAGTCGATCACAAATCCGCAATGGAGCAATAACCATTGTCAAAGTTAACTGGCATCTTAGCCCAAAACCATCTCAACTAAAGACTTCCCTTTACCCATCTGGGGAATCAGTCAAACCACTTTTGGAATCCCTTCAACTATTCAAGCAAAAGCATTGACCTTCTATTAAATTACCAAAACAAGCATCATTTCCTAACCCCTTGAATCTCATAGCCATGATAGACAGGTTCATCATATCACCTTCTGTGTCACTCAAACCCAAAAAGCCTTCTTACCAAGTCAAAGCAACCAATTGACAAAGCCTTTCCAACCTTAGGCTCTAAAATATGAAACCCATCAAAAGCAACACCAAGTCTGAACACATAGTTCACCAAGTCTCACAAAACATATTCCAAAAGTATTTAATCAGTCTTAGCAACCTGAAGCACCGAACCCTGTATTACCCAAGGTTGATTCTCTCAACCTTGTTCAGGTTCTTGCATCACTATACTGAAGGATGAAATACTAGCTGCGTAGTGGAAGCGAAAAGAAAAGGAATAGACAAGTCCCCCGGAGGGGGATTCAGATTCCGGTTTTCAAAACTTTTTTGAAAACTAAATTTTGCTAAAATTCTTTTAACAAAATTAGGTTAGGTAATTTTTCAAACTCTTTGAAACTTTATCCTAACCTAGGGTTTTAGTAAAAACATTTTGTCAAAACTCTTTTAATAAAATCATTAGAAATTTTCAAACACTTTGAAAATCAATTCTATGTCAAAACTCTTTTAATGTAGAGGATTTAGACATTTGTCAAACTCTTTAATAAATGCCTAATCCTAAGTTTGGACCCGTAACTTCAACCGAGGATATTTCACCAATTGTGTGCAAAACACAAGTTGAACAAAGAAAGGTTTGAAGTAAAAATACCTCTTGCCCTCCTTTATTAAGCTCCTCAAGTATGAAGCCTTTAGCTTGAAATATACATAGCTTTTCCCAAAAGCTTGTTCTCTAGTACTCTTCAAGAAGCTTGAATCTTCTCTCTTTGGTTACCCAAATGTTTGATCCTTGCTCCTTTACTTGAGAACTTGAGACTTGAGGATTGGCTTTAGACTTGAATGCTTCTCCACACTCCTTTCTCAAAGGTTAATTGAAGAAGTGTTTGTGTTTGAAGAACTCTTCTTCAAAACAAACTTTCTTTCTCAATTTAGTGTGAATTTGAAGCTTTCTCTCTCTAACTCTTAGAGAAGATGTAGAAGAAGAAGATGATAAATAGTGATTATTTCTAATCACTTAAGCAAAAAGTTGATCCACCATGCCTTTTATAGTCCATACCCTCTCTTTCCCTTTTCCTTAAATTAAGGAGGAAAAAGGGGAATTATATTTTGTTGACTTATTAACTATGAGATTAGTCAATTAGTCAACAGGATTAAGGTTATAATTAGTAAGAATCACCTTTAAACCTAAATTAATCACATCTCATGTGGATTAAGCTAACATCTCATGTTAAGCTTAATTGTTTTATTTGTTTATCCAAAACCATTTCAATTAGTCATGCCCATTTGTATCTCATACAAACTAAGACATAATTGAAATTTTCCTTTTAAGAATTAAACATCAAGACATGCTAACATCTTTGTAAATTTAATTACATGTTCAATTCAATCATCATTAATAATTAATTAAACTCTTTAATTAATCATCAATATGATTCATACATGCTAATGTCAATTACTAAGTGGTATATGACTTACAAGGCTCATGTTCTAATTAGCAATGGGATAAATAAAACTCTTTTCTTCCCATCAAGTTTGCTAACTTAATTACATACTTAGTCCTATAAGTCGTGGGTGACATCTAGCATAACATGTCTAGACTACCTAATTAGGAAATGAATGTCAGTGATCATATCCTTTACATTTGCATGGACATCTCGATCATAATTACCGTGCACTCGAATCCCTTCATTGTAGATTCCCGATCTTAGCTAAGGTTATGGAATAGTCAAACCCTATATTCCAGATCATATGACCTATATCTATTTTGAGTTCTTGATAAACCCATTTCCTACTAAAAACTCTATCTAGTGATCCTTATCCACTCTTGCTAGAGATTTGCATATTAAGAACAACAAAAAATCTTAAGATTCCTTCATTGGTTATCCAAGTTAATGAATCATTTTTTGGTTAAACACTTATCCCAACATACCATTGATTATGACCACCACATGCCATATACCAATACATGACTAGCATTAGTATGTAAGTAATAACAAACCATAGCCACCAATGTGTCAAATAACATATCACCTCAAGTCTATGAATTATATGCACAATCATGATCTAGATGATGCGATATTGACTAGTTGGTAATGACCCATGTATCCATCATCTAACGTCACTGTTCGACTTACTCATACCATGAGTATGCTCACGTGTTGTCACGACATCATATGTTTGTAGCATGAGACTCACCACCTCCATACCAATAAGTATCTCATACTTATCATGGATAACAACAGAGGTGATGGTCTGCCAGATTAATGGGACCCCTACCAATAATCCTATGACCATGAACAACCTTTAAAGCATCTGTATAAAGGGTAATCTGTCACTCATATTCTCAAACTCTTTAAGAATAGATTCCCTACAAAATGCTTAAGGGACATATATATATGTTCATTATAAGGAATGTAGAGCTAAATAACTCAGTATCTAAGACTCATCTTTGAAGATGGAAGTCTAACTATTAGTTGACTTATAACTTTAGTCAACGGATCTGATGTGTTACCAGCTGACACTATTTTCTGCCTTACATGTCCCAATGACCTTATCTGAATACATGCTTTTGCCTTTCTTTATGTTTGGATTTCTAGTGAGACCTTGGTTCCCTTGCTAGAGCAATGGCTCCATTCCTTTCCCAATAGAGAGAAACCGATGAATGAATGGAAGGAACCACACTTAGTTCTATTACAAACTTTAAATCCAAACACCTTTCATTTTCCACATCTTATGTAGTAAAATACTGGGCATTTGTAACTGGGCTTGCAGTAATTCATTGCTTGGAACTCTTCCAGCAAACTGCCCCTCTATTTAGGTTAAAACAAATCCAAAGATTTACTCTTTTTCATCCACTTCTCTGAATCCATTAATCCTCAAATTATTTTCTCCATTTAGTAAAAAATAAATCCTCAACGCCTTTTCAAGTACTAAAGGATTACTTTGATCCTGATCCAGTGATCTCATCATGGATTAGATATATGTATCTCAGTCATACTAACAATACAATTATCCCTTCTTGGAAACCGGCATGTTGAACACTTCAACACCCTTCCAAGTATTAACTTTTGGAGAAACTTATTATTCTGTTTCAATCTATCTCATAGATTTGAATTTTAAGAATATAGGTGATTTCTCCTAAGGTTTATGGAGGAAAAATTTAAGATAAACAATCTTTCACATTTAATGAGCATGCTAATGTTTTTATCAATTAATAATGTCATCCACATTTAGTATAAGTAAAGTGAGTTCTCACTAACTCTATTACACAATAAAGTGAACTCCACTAACATTGTTGCACACTAAAGCGAGTTACCACTAGCACTATTGCACAGTAAAATGAGTTAACACTAATACTATTACATAGTTAAGTGAGCTCCCACTAAACTTCTTATACATTTAGATCCATTTATTTACTTCATGAAATCAAACTATTTGATTTCCTCATAAAAAAAATAATGAATCTAGTTCATCAAAGTTTGCTTAAGACCATGAATGGATCTCTTAAGCTGGCGCACTTTGAAACTTTCTTTAGGTTCTAAACCTTTAGGTGGTTCCATGAAAATGTTTTCTCAATGTCTCCATTAAGAAAAGCGATATTGACATCTCATGTCAAATCTCATAATCATAGTGCA
>CAOJBK014946878.1:0-13958 GCA_948294925.1 Codiaeum variegatum
CTTCCATTTTTAAAAGTGGACAGTAGCACATGCTAGACTCATGGGCTCTGGTTACGAGTATGAGCCTTAGCCATGAGTCAACATGTTGTTACTGTTTGAATTTTGCTCCTTATAGCTTGTCTAACGGGCCGACCTCACATGCATGAGACTATGAAAATTTTTTTTAAAAGTTTTTTAACTTTTAACTTACCACTTCGGTCCATACCACAGGTCTTGGTACCTCACGTGGCTTGAACCACTTAACAATTCACATTGGTTTGAGCGCAAAAACCTACAAAATCTCCAATCAAATGCTATATCTCTCTTTTACTTGTGAAAAATAAGATAAATAAAACCAAAAACTAAACAAAGCAAAGTAAATTTTTAATCATTAGGTTTCCTCACACCAAGCACTTCTTTTACGTCCTATTTGCTACACCCCCCTACCCTCTTTAGTTACTCATCAAATCCTCTATGGAACCTAAGTTTTTCCAACCCTAAATGTGCTAAATTAATGGCACCATGGAGATTTGAATTCAAATCCCTTAAACATAAAATGAGAAGAGTCTTAGGCAACCATACCTTATCACCATGTTTGATTTTTAGTTCTTTCTTTTTCTTGTTCGTCCTCACCTTCTTCTTGTTGCTAACTTTCTTGGAAGTCTTAGCTTGCTCCTTTTGGGGTTCCTCCGTTATTTCTTCCTTGATCACCATCTCCTCTTTTTCCTATTTTTTTACATACTCAACAATAACTTTGTTATCCAAATTCAAAGTCCCCTTTGAGCTTTCATTTTCCACCAATGAAGCATAAAAATTGACTTGCTCAAGGGGTTGTGTATGTGCATCCATACTTAGGAGTTGAAAGACTATGTTATCATCACCCACGTCTTTTATAATACCCTTAGGGTAAATGATAGAATTATCCACTAATTAGATACTTAGATGTGTTGATTTGGGATCACCCAAATGCAAGGTCTTAAAGACTTTGTCGGGCATCACACTCACACTTTCCCCAATATTGGCTAATGCCTTTTCAATAAGCAAACTACTTAGAGTGCAAGGAATAGTAAAACTCCTTGGACCTTTTAGCTTTTATGGTAGCTTATGGAGGTTCGTAGAGCTTTCCTCTAAGAGTTGGACAATGAACACCTCATCTAGCTTGCCCTTCTTTACAAGTAACTCCTTCAAAAACTTTGCATATTTTGGCATCTGCAAAGGAGAAGCTTCTAAAGGAATGTTAATATGTAATTTCTTGAAAAGAGGGAGAAATTTACCATAATCGGGGTTCGATGAGTGTTGCTTAAGCCTCACTGGATATGGCACCCGAGGCTTAAACTCCAGAATCAGAGACTTAGGCCTTTAAATCTCTTTCTCTTCTTCACCAACCTTTTCACTTCCAACTTCCCTCTCTACCTCATTCTTAACCTCACCCTCCACTTGAATCATTACCTTAGGCTTTTCAACCTCCTTTAAGTTTCTCCTACTCCTATGAGTGTTGGCTTTAAGCTCAGCCCTAGGGTTTGCCTCCGTGTTACTAGGTAAAGTACCCCGTTGCATCTCACTTAGCATCTTTGCAATTTGACCCACTTAGGTCTCAAGGTCTTGTAAGGAGGCTTGGGTACTCCTATTGATTGCATCTTGCACTTAAACCCTACTAGTAGTAGATTAGATGAATTTTTCCATGGTTTCTTCAATAGAGCTCTTCCTAGGAAGAGGAGGTTAAACTTATATAGGGGCTTGGGGCCTTTGTTGTAATCCTAGTGGAGGACCCCTTTGATCATTGTTATCCCTCTAAGAAAAGTTTGGGTGATTCCCCCACTAGGGATTGAAAGTGTTTGAGTAGGGGTTATTGATGTTTTGATTGTTCATTTGTATACCCCTTACAAAATTAACTTACTTTTGACCTTTAATTGACCCAACCATGTTGCAGTCTTGCATGTTGTGGCCACCACCATAATTCTCACACATCATTGCTTGTTGCCTTGAAGTACACAAAGTAAATACATCAAATCTCTTACTCAAAGCTTCAAGTTATGCTGAAAGGGATGCCACCGTGTCCATAACATGAGCACTTGGTGCTCTTAATCTTAGAAGATCTCTTTGAGAGGGTAACCGTTGGTAATAGGCCAAGGACATTTGTTTGACCAAATCCCTCACTTCCTACGGCATTTTATGCACTAAGGAACCACCTCTGATCGATATTAGGTTTTGTCTATAGTTGTAGGTCAAGCCATTGGTGAAGCTTTCCATTTGTTGCTAAAGGGAGAAACCATGATGAGGGCATTTTAAAAGCAAGTCCTTAAATCTCTCCCACCCTTCATAGAAGGATTCTCCTTCCTATTGAACAAAGGGGTAGATTCATTCCTTAACTTGGTAGTTTTAGCGGGAGGGAAGTATTTTTCCAAGAATGCATCTGCTACTTGGCCCCACGTAGTAAAATGACTCGGTTGAAATGATTTAAGCCACTTCTTTGGATTATCCCTCAAGGAGAAAGGAAACAACCTCAGCTTAATTGTATCCTCCGACACCCCATTCATCTTAAAATTATCATAAATATCTACAAACTTGTCCAAATGGGTATGAGGGGTTCTTATGGGTTGATCCACCATATTGGCAAGAATTTTGGATCATTTGGATGATTCTTGGTTTAATTTCAAAGTTGTTTACATCAACCGCAGGCCTCCGGATTGGAACTCCCACATCATTCAAATCGACTCATGTAAAATCTTGCATGGTCCTTCGTACCGAAGCTTCATTTCATTGGCCATTGCCTCAACCATTCCCATTGTCGACTCTCTCCCTAATGGCGTTTCTATTGCCTTTAATGCCATCATTTCTATTATTCTCATTATTACCATTATTACACTCCATATTTACTCTGGGTACCTCTAAATCCTTTACGTCAATGTCTACTTCCTCTACCTTGAGTGTGTCCTCGAGAGCCTCCGGAAGTGGATCGTCTCCAGCCAAAGCTAATTCCCTTTCTTATTATCCCTTCTTAAAGTCCTTTTGAGTTTTGAATTGTAAGGAAGCATGCTATTGAAGATGAAATGTTGAAAATCAAAATCAAAATCATAATTTGATGAGAAATTTCAACATTCATTGAGAAAGGAGTTAATTAATCCATACCAATAAGAAAATACTCATCTAATATAGATAGACAAGTTATGTTTAGTTAATAATTATAAGAAAATAGCAGAAAATAAAGAGTAAAGAGAGAGAAACTAAAGAACACATGTTGAACCCTATCTCAATCTTCTAAACTCTTGATACCCTTGCTAATTCTTGCTTGAAATTTGATGACTATTTACTATTCTCACTCAAAGTTGCCTCTTTGGTCTCTATTTCCATGTACTTGACTGCCTTAGGATTTTTCTAACTCTAAAAACTAAGAACTCATTTTTTTTTACTGTAGTCTGGCTTTTATACTACAAATTTTTGTGTGCTCATTGGCATCACTCACGGGTGTGAGCACTACCCGTGAGCTCCCAAGGCATTTTTCCAATGAGAAATAGTAGCCACCATGAGACTCACGGGCTCCAATCGCAACTATGAGGCCTACCCATGAGTTATGCTTTCCTAAGTTGTTCCTTGATCTTCATCACACAGTTGGCAGGTCTTAGCTCACGGGCACCACTCACACCCATGACTGCCTAAAATGCTTAGTTTTAGATCTTTTTCAGTAATTTACGCACTAACTCTAAAGTATTTAGCTACTTGGCTCTGGATAGGAGCTTTAGCTTAGAAGTACTAAAAACAAACTAGAACAAGCAAATTAAATGCAATTTAACATGGATAATGGCCAACAAATAGCATAAAATCTAGGTATAATTGCCCATTTTCAGTACCCATTTAGCATATAATATTTTTCAAACATTCTTTGATAGTGATATTTAAGATCTTTTTATTTGAGTGAACACCACTTTATATCAAAGAATTCTTGCCTCATTCATTTTAAGAAATGGGTAAAGTCTTTGATAAATTGTCGATGGATTTCTCCTAAAGCAAAGCTTACACTGGAGAGATTAAGGAATGCATTCGTGCTATTGGGGCTCAAACTTTGGTACCATTATTCTAGTGAATTAGTAAATCTAGAGACAAACTCTTTCAAAACTTCTTTTAATTCTGCATATGGTTTTGTTATTTTCAAGTCAATCCAACCACTTATCTCCTGAACTATGTTCCTTTATTTGAGAGGTTGTAGATTATCAAAGGTGAACTAAGGTCCCTATTGTGGCTTTCATGGAAGATAAGTTATAAAATCTTGGAACTTCATTGTCTCTACATCACTTTTCAAATGGGTTAAAGGAGTATTTGACTGTGTAGTGAGTAGAACGTCAAAAGTAGTCTTAGTGTTTCTTGGAAGATTATTCATCGAGGTTTCTTCCACTACCAGAATTTAAGATATTCTGGAAATATCCACCATCTGAGAATTAGATGGACAATCTGATAAAAAAATCATATTCTAAAAGTTTGGTTTGAAGGTTAGGTTTTGGCAATTGGGCTATCATCCAAAAGATGGCTATAAAACACATTTTACATATCTAATATCAATTCCAATGGATTGTAATGCCATTTGGGATCAAAATGCCCCCCTGTATCTCTCTTCCAAAAGGTCATGGTTTGAATTTTTGAACCCATTTTCTAGAGTGCCCTCTACATAAATGATATTCTTGGTTTTTCAAAAGAAGCCCAAGCCCATGAGCAATTACTAGCCCAATTTCAACAAAATATAGACCAATAATGCTACTTGAAAAGAAAAGTACATTTGGACAGAGCATTATTGAATTTCTAGGTATGGTATTTAAAGAAGGGAAATATCTGCTAGGTTCTCACATTGCCTATGAATTATTAAAATTTCCATATGAGCACCTAACAAGAAAATAAATACAACAATTTTTGGGAATTATCAATTACTTGAGAAACTCTATCTCTCATGTCTTTGTTCATACAAGTCAGTTGTAAAAAATGCTTAAAAATGCTTCTTCGTGGGGTCATTCGCATATGAAAGATGTTCAAGAATTGAAAGTGGTGGCACAAGACCCAAGACTGGTCTGATTTTTACACTATAAAAATTAAATGATAAGTGAATTGGGAAAAAACTATCAAGCCCAAAAAAAATTAGGAATTAGTTGAGCTGCTGGAATTTGATTTTGTTCAAAACATTGTTGTTTCTTACTTTTCAAATGGAAAAAAGAAAAATTTTAAAAAAATAATGTAAATGAAGAACAATTTGTTAGTCTCATTCATTTTTTTTTACCTTAAATAAAAATACAACACAACAGCCTTTCACTCTCAATTCCATCTCTTCAAGTTTTGCATCTATCTCAACTTCTTACCTTTTTAAACTTCTTCTTTTCTCTTTCAAATTTGAACTCTACAATATGGCAAGGAAGGTTTAAATTGGAGGATGCATCTCTCTCTATTTGATATTATTGTTTCCAAAATTGATTATTAGGTTTTAAGGGCAAGGAACCAACTCAAAGATTAAAAAAAATTACTCAATTTAAGGCCTTCATTTAGGAATAATTTTGGCATTTAGGAATAATTTTGTTGTAATATATTCATTTAATCAAATCATCTCATTTTGAATAAATTTCCTTTTTAGGTTATCTTCCTTATTCTCCAAGAGCTTTACTTTAAGATCTTTAACTTCCCTTTCATGGTCTTTATTTTTAGTCTTGTTCATTGAAATCAAAATTGTTGATTTATCTTTACTTTTCTTCTATATTTTAGATTTTTTGCAAAATTTATTATAGATTAGTTAATAATGGCATTTCTTCCCCCAAATCATGTTTTGGTGTAGTTATATTTCCTTTATGGTAGTAAAATCTAGTAATTCATGTACAGTTTCAAAGTCTGACCGGCCGGTTAAATTGGTCAGATCGTAAACTGGGAATGGTACCGATTTAATGTCCAGTCCAATTTTTATAAACTTGATCAGAATATTTTTGTATGACTTCATTGCTTTAAGGAGACGAAAATTGGAGGCTTTAATTTGCTAAGAGGCATGGGTGACATTGCTCATTGTAAAAAAAAAAGGTTAGAGGCTTTGCATAAAAGAAGATATAAGGCTGAGGTGGGAAATAATCAAACTTTAATAAATTATTAGAACAAAAAGAAAGCTACTATAAAGAAAGAGTAAAAAATTTTTTATTCAAGGAGGTACATTTTAACCATGGATATTTCCATGTTGTGTTTTCATCTAGGTGAAAGCAAAATATTATTTCCAAATTGAGATATGGAGTAAGAAAACTGGTTATGGATAAGGAGAGATTGTATGACACTATAAAAAGTTCTTTTTGTACTTTATTCGCAGAAGAGGAGAAATTTTACTATCCTTCTATAGGGCTTCAAATGACTATGACAATGCTATTAAAACCTTTTCACAATAGAAGAATTCATGTAGGTTATTGAATTTATGAACTCGGATAAGACACAAGAATAAATGGGCTTAATCCTGAGTTTTATCAATAAGATCTCTATTAGGTTTTGATGTCTTCTAGGTTTGTTCATCTTAGTCAATGATACTGTAATTGGATTAGTACTCAAATATGAGAACCTAGATAACATGAAAGATTTAAGGCTTACTCCATTGTGTAGTTTTTTGTTTAAATTAATTGCAAAAGTACTAGCTAAAAGGCTTAAAGTATTCTCCATATATCTATCTCCTTAAACTAGTTTACTTTTATAAAGGAGACTAATCACTGATAATGGCATGGTGTATTGTTAAATATTGCATTATATGTAGTGTAAAGTGAGATGGATGTTAGGAGAAATGAGGAAAAAGAGTGAAAAAGAGCTCAAGAAAAGTTAAAGACCTTGGCTCAAGGGTGGCCTCACAGTCATGATTCTACCCATGAGCTAAGGAAAATAGGCTGCTGTGCAAGAGATACAGAAGAAATAAATAGAATTGATTTAGGCTTAGCTTATAGCCTGCCTTATGACCATGAGCTAAGTAGTTAAGCTTTTAGCATATTTGGTTTTCTCCGATTTTGAATGAGTTATGGCTCATGGGTGAGATCATGCCGATAAGGTCACCCATAAGATGCCCAAAATTTTAGTTTTATTTTAAAGATTATGTCATTCACTCTGGGTACGAAACAACAGGCCTAGGAGCCAACTTTTGAAGGAAAAATAGAGATTTTGAGTTGGAATTGAAGGTGGAAACCGATTCTCTTGAAGATCGAAACCAAGGTTGATGATTCAATTAGAGATTCATTAATTCATATATGGGTTCTATGTTTCTATCCTCTTCTTGTCTTGTTCTTCATTCTTGAGCATGGACTAAGTTTTTATTCTATCTAGATTAAATGAACCTTAGACTTGATTGTATGGATTGAATAACATTTTTATTCAATGAAATTATCCTTTTTGGTTAATTTATGCTTATGATTATTAACTTGATTATCAATTTCATGCTTGTTAATTGAGCTTTGTTTTCATATATAAATTTATGTGGATTGAATACTCATAAGTATTGAGGATTGTTTGGGAATACTAGAGATAGATTCTCGAGATCCTTTAGCTTGTTTATTTATTGAGATTAATGCTGTTTCTAATTGGTCAAGATTGTGAAGAGATTCCTTTTTAACACTTGGAAATTAGGAATTTTATTGCTTGAGAAAGATTGTTACCTATTTATATGGAATAACAAATTCGTTCAAACGGATTGATTACATTGAATTATTATTTATGATTACAAGAGGGTCTAGGGTGATTCAAAGTTTAGATAGATATCGCCATTGATTGATTCTTGATTTTTATTTCCTGTTTCTCTGAATTTAGTCTTTAGTTTACTTTTAGATTTTCATTTCATTCAAATCTCAAATAATCGATTCGCTAAATTGCAAACCATAATTGAGCTAGTACTTTATCCTTATCCCCATTAAGAATGATAGTTACTCATTATTGTATTACTTTAATAACTCGGGCACTTGTGGAGTTTGCATCAAGTATTTAACACCATTTCCAAGGATAATAGTTTTGAATATTAACAATATATCTAATGTTGTTGCTTTACCATTAAGTTTTCTTGTTTTTATTTTTTATTCTTTTTATTTGTGATTATTTCAAGTACCTATTTTTGTGAATGACAACAACTAGCTCTTCATGCTTGATTCCATTGAATCTAGAACAAGAAAGAAATCTAAAGAGATAGAAAAGGGAACAAAAGGTACCTTTGGTGCTTAAAGCATCACTTTCTGATACTTGAAAATAAGAATCTGAGTAAGAGTCTGAAAATGAGGAAGAAGTAAAGGTACTTGAGGTAATAATGGGTGACAGATGACCAAGGACAATACAAGACTATGTTAGTCCTGATATACAAAAGGTAAGTGATCCTATTTGGTGATCGACAATTGATGCCAATAATTTCATAATAAAGCTAACCATGATGCAGATGGTACAGAATACTTTCCACTTTAGGGGTTAGCACATGAAGACCTGAACAACCATTTGGATCATTTTATAGAAATTTGATGATGCCATAAGACTTAGATTGTTCCCATTCTTGTTATGGGATCAAAGTAAGAAGTGTATGAAATCCTTTTGTCATGGTCACTTTACTACTTAGGAACAATTGAATGAAAAGTTTATTGAGAAGCACTTCCATCCCAACAAGACTATGAAACTGAAAAAAGAAATATATTCCTTCATTCCAGTTGAGGGATAGTCTCTTTATAAATGATGGGAAAGGTTCAAGGAACAGCTAAGTGTGAGGCCCTATCCAAGTGGCCTGTGGGATTTCCCCAGTGCACCTCCAAGCTTATGGCTCAAAGGAAACTAACCATGAGGGGTCTAATTTCTTAGGGCACCATAGATTGTGACTGGGTCCCACATTTGTGCATCCATATATGTTCGTTGGCGTACACATGATGTGTTTAGTGTACAGAGTCGCCACCTAATTTTCAAGACAAAAGGATTTTCCATGGTGATTAAGAAACCAATATGAGTTAACTCTATTTTTAGGAAAATTCTGAATAATTTGCCAAATTTTAGAAAAAGGTTGGCCTCAAACCAAAGGGGGTTCGGGGATTCATGATCTGATAGCAACAATTTTTATGAAAAAAAATTTTGACCATTTAAAATAACTTTTTAGCTTAAAATAAAGTGATTTTGGTTAAAATCGCATTTTCGTATATGCATGGCATATCACATGTTGCATGAACAGATATCATGGAAAATTTGGTACATGGACAAAATATAATGCATATGAAAATCTCATAAAGTGATAAAGACAGAAAGATAAATCAGGGGTCCTTCCTCTAGCCCACTTTAGGTTTTGGGGAAGGCACACATCCCCAAAGAAAGCGATTAAATTACATAGTAAAAAATGATAAAAATCATGGGATCTCCCCTCCAGTCTTACGATATGGGAGGAGCACACATTCCCTACTATAAATCCATACACAAATAATAGTAATAACACAAAATAATCACAAACATAATAGATCACAAATAATGAGCAAAGCAAACTAAGCAACTAGAATATAAATAATAAAAGAATAAGCAAAATAAAGAAAAACACAATTTTGGAGTTGAATCCATGAAAAGATTTTACCATTAAAAATGCTTGATTCCCATTCAAAGGAAAAGAAACATAGTGTACCGATTTTACCTTTTGTTTGCGGGGCTTTAGAATCAGAATGTCAGAGGGTTTGACAAAATCAGAATGAATGTCCATTATGTTCAGAAAGCACTGGTGTTTGTCTGTTTGAACTAGAACTGAAGGGACTGAACTACTGAACTGATGAGAACTGGTGTCTTTGTTGTGACTTTTTGATGATTTGGATTGACTAAAGAGGAATCATAGTGTTAGGTGGTGTTTAGAGGCAAGAAAATAGGTTTGAGTGTGTCTAGAAATCAGAAAAAATGGAACCTTAAACTGTTCTAAAAAGTCTAAATTCATAGAAGTTTGTGCCGGAAACCTTGGGAGACAAAAACACATCTATTTTGGGAAAAACACATGCATTTGGTACCAAATGCATGCGTTTACTCAAAATGAGTGTGTCACTAGGCCTTGTTCGATCCAATTCGATTCAATTTTTTAGATTTTCTAGGTCCATTTGAAGTCCGATTTAAGCTTGATTTGAACTGTTGGGCTCGTATTAATGGGCCAAATTTAATGGTACAAAAATTAGGGTTCACACTAAGGTTTCCTCTTCATGGCCTATCACTTTGGCAATAAATTGAGACATTTACAAATTGGTTAGACTATTTTAAGGGACTCATTCATTAAACCCAGTTTGGCCTAAAAACAAATTGATTGTAGTAGCATAGGGTTCTATGGCTACCAAGGCTTCAAGAGAAGTTAGGATTTGATTGAGGAGATAACTTTAGCCTACTACTAGTGGCTACCTTCTTAAGATTAGATGAGAGTGAGAACATTAGGGACTCATTCATTAGACCCTATTATAGCATTAATAGCACAAATGGAGGCTCTAAATAAAAAGATTAATACTTTGGCCTTAGGTACTTCAAAGAAGTAATAATAGCAAGTTTATGAAGGGTGTGTGTTGGCTACCTTAGTCGAGAGTTCAGATGATGGTTCCAGTGTTAGATAAGAATAAGTTAACTTTGTTGGAGGAATGAATAGGGAATAAAAAAATAACCCCTATAGCAATACGTACAACCTAGGATTGAGGAATCACCCAACCTTTTATAGAGTAATTAGAGCAACCTAATACCTCATCTAAGATTCCAACAGCCTATGAAAGCACCTCTTCCTCCTCAGAACAGTAGTTTAGAGGAAACAATGGAAAAGTTTATAGCTTCTTCAGAAAATCAGTTCCAAGCAACAAAAAATACTTTGATGAACCAATATTCATCTCTCTAAAATATAGAGACTCAAGTTGGGTAGATTACTAAGTTTCTAAGAGAGAGACAATCAGGTTCTTTACCAAACAATACTGAAACAAACCCAAAGAAGCAACTTAAGGCTATCACATTGAGGAGCGATAGAGTTGTTGAGGGGATTGACAAAGATACTGTGGAAGTAGGAAAAGAAATTGAAAAGAAACTAGCCATAGTTCAAAGAAGTGACTTGGGAGAGAAAGAGCAAGTGGAAAAAGGGAATGGCAAGGAAGAGTAGTCGATAAAAGCTACCCCACTAGTGAAAGAGTATCAACCAAAGGTGCCATATCCAGCATAGTTGCAGAAGGATAAGCTCCATGCTTAATTCGGTAATTTTGTCAAACTTTTTAAACAATTACATATTACTATTCCATTTTTTGTCCTTGGTGTGAATTCCCAAGTTCACAAAATTTTTTAAAAAGCTCATTTTCAATAAAAGGAAGCTTAAACATGTGTCACTTGTGCATTTGTCTGAGAAGTCCTCAACCATTTTTCAAAGGGGGTTGCCTAAAAAGCTAAAAGATACTAATGGCTTTAACATTCTATACTTTATAGGAAACCTCAAGTTTGAAAAGACTTTGGCTGACCTAAGTACAAGTATTAGTGTCATGCCTTATAAATTATTTAAAGAATTAAGAATTGAGGAACCTAAACTAACCTAAGGACTTCAAGCCAGTTGTGAAAACTCAAAAGAGGCTAAATCCAAATATGAGAGAAGTTGTTAAGGCTAAGGTGATTAAGTTTTTGGGTACAAGAATCATATACCCTATCTGAAATAGTTAATGGGCTAGTCCAATTCAGGTAGTTCCAAAGAAATGGGGGATAATTGTTGTGCCAATTGAGAATAATGAGTTATATCCCACTAGAACAATCATAGGATGGAGAGTTTGCATCGATTATAAGAGGCTTAATGATGTCACTAGGAAAGATCATTTTCCTCTCCCTTTTATTGATCAGTGTTTAAGAGATTGTTTGGGCATGCCTATTATAATTTTCTCAATGGCCTATCATGATACTTTCAAATCACTATAGCTCTATAGGACCAAGAAAAAACCACCTTTACATGCCCATATTGCGCTTTTGGTTATTGAATGATGGTTTTTGGATTGTATAATGCATTGATCACCTTTCAAGATGTATGATGGCCATTTTTTATAAGTTGGTGGAGGATATTATGGAAGCCTTCATGGATGACTTCTCAGTTACTGGGGACACATTTTGAAGATTATTTAGTCAACTTAGGGAGGGTTTTAATGTGTTGTGAAGAAACCAATTTAGTGCTTGATTGGGAGAAATGCCACTATATGATGGAAGAGGGCATTGGAATAAGACATAAGATATCAAAGAAGAGCATAGAGGTTAACTAGGCAAAAATAGAAACCATAGAGTAGCTACCTCCTCCTACATTAGTCAAGGTTATTGGGAGTGTTTTAGGGCATGACGAGTTTTCAAAAGTTTTATAAAGGATTTTTCAATGATTGTATGCCTTTGATAAGGATTCTAGAGAAATTTGTGGAGTTTGTATTTGACAAGGATTGCCTCCCAACTTTTAATATCCTCAAGGATAAGTCAGTGAATGGCCCTATTATGGTTGCTCTAGATTGGAACTTAATGTTTGAGCTTATGTGTGATGCCAGTGACTATGCTATTAAGGAGATTTTAGGACTAGAGAGAGATATGCATTTTTGAACTATTTATTATACTAGTAAGACTTTGAATGATGCTGAGGCCAATTATACAACTGTAGAGAATGAGCTTCTAGTAGTGGTAGTTATGTTTGACAAGTTCAAGTTTAATTTGATCTTGTAAAAAAAGGTTGTCTATATAGATCACTCGACTTTGAGATACTTATTTTCTAAAACAAATGCAATGCTGAGGTTAATTCGATGGGTTCTACTCTTAAAAGAGTTTGATTTTGAGATCCATAACAAAAGAGGAGTAGAGAACGTGGTAGGTGACCACCTTTCGAGGTTGGAGAACCCTGACTTGGAGATGTTAGATGAGAAAGGCATTTCAAACACTTTTCTAGATAAGCAGATTTTCACCATGGTAAGTGAGGTTCGTGATTTTAACTTTATTACTGAGTTTCCATGGTTTGCAGATTATGCTAATTATCTTGTTCTAAGGGAGCTCCCAAAAGATTTCAGTTATCAACAAAAGAAGAATTTTTTTTCCTAATTTAAAATACTTTTTTTTAGAGGAACCTTTTTTTGTTTAAAGTGTTTGCTGACAGGGTTATGAGAAGAAGCGTGTCATAACCGAAGAACATGCAAATTTTGGAACAATGCCATATCAGGCTAGCAAGGGGGAACTTTAGTCCTAATTGGATGGCTCAGAATGTCTTGGATTCTAGATTTTATTAGCACATACTTTTTCAAGATAGTCACAGCTTGGTGCAAGGTTGTGATCAATGTCAGAGGTCAGGTAACATCACATCCTATAATGAGAAGCCCCAAACTGGTATTTCTTGAATGTGAGGTGTTTGATGTTTGGGGCATCGACTTCATGGAACCTTTATCTAATTATTTTGACAATAAGTATATTTTGGTTGTTGTTGATTATGTATCTAAGTGGGTAAAGACACAAGCTCTACCCAATAACGATGCTAGGGTAGTGGTTAGATTTTTACAAAAGCTTTTCACTAGGTTTGGAACCCCAAGGCCATTATAAGTTATAGGGGAACTCATTTTTATAATAAATAGTTAAATAAGATACTTAAAAGATTAGGTGTTATGCATATGCTTGCCACCCCCTACCATCATCAAACTAGTGGAAAATATAAGAACTACAATAGGGAGATAAAAAGGATCCTAGAAACGTTTATAGAGAGCTCTAGGAAAAAATTGGTCTAAGAAACTTGATAGCAATCTATGGGTCTATAGGACTACTTATATGACCCCATTAGGTACCATTTTATTTCAACTAGTTTATAGGAAAGCTTGTCATTTGCCCATTGAGATTGGGCATATGGCCTATTGGGCCATCAAGCATGTTAATCTTAATTTAGATGTTGCATATATTAAGTAAAAGTTATAGGTTAATGAGCTTAATGAATGAAAGTTGGAGCCATATGATAATTCAATGATGTATAAGGAGCGAACCAAGAGATTGAATGATGCATGAAT
>CAOJBK014948108.1:0-10920 GCA_948294925.1 Codiaeum variegatum
TTTATATTTATTATTAAATTAGTACAATTTTATTTTTTAAAACATAATAATTT
Source organism: Codiaeum variegatum (assembly GCA_948294925.1). NCBI lineage: Eukaryota > Viridiplantae > Streptophyta > Magnoliopsida > Malpighiales > Euphorbiaceae > Codiaeum > Codiaeum variegatum. The sequence goes on from CAOJBK014948108.1 coordinate 54, forward strand.
TTTTTGTCAAATTTTTTCAACACAATCATAATACTGTTATAGATCTTTTATAAAATTAAGGTCATTTCCAATTATAACACAATTTAATATAAAATTTATATTATAAAATTATTTTTTAAACATTAAAAATATTTTAACTCCAACCTATTTCATTAAATATTACACTAAAATAAAATATTTTTAAAAATATTATTTTTTCAATTTTTTATTCAAAATTTACATTTATAAATTTATTTTTTATATTATACATAGTAATTAAATGTTTTTATATATTTATTCATATAAATAATCTTTTTATAAAAATATATTTTTTATTTAAATACTTTTTAAATATCACTAAAAATTTTTAATTTTAATATAATATCATTATAAATTTTTAATTTTAATATTTTTTTGAAAATATAAATATCAAACAGTTAAATTGTAATTAAATATTTTTTTAAATAGTACATAAATATTTTTAAATTTCAGTATTTTACAATTTTAATTTGATATTTTAATATATTTATTTTTTAATTAATTTGTTAATTTTGTCGCCCATAAAAATACATAAATATTATTTAAATATTATTAATATATAAATGTTTATATATATAATTTAAAATAAATATAAATTTAATAAGTACATTCAACAAATTTTTATAAAAAATTAAATATGAAATAAAAAAAATTTCACATCTAGTATCATTTTGGTGTAGAATTTAGTATAGATACGCCAAAATCCTACACTATTTTGGTGGAATAGTCCATAGTTAAAGTTGTCTTAATTTGTTTTTAAGTGTGTTTTACAATTCACAAATATATCTCTTTACAAATACAACTTAATTAAAAATATATAAAGCTATTTTAATAGTTTTGTCAGACACAATCAATTATTATGAATAAATAAAATAGAAATTATTAAAATTTTATGACTTTTTTAATGTAGTCATTAAAATTTTTTTTTACTAAAAGATAATTAATTTTTGAGATTTATTTAAATGTGATATTTTTTACCGGATTTATATCTTATGAAATATACGTGAATGTCTAATATTCTGTCATGCACCCCTTTAGCATCATGAATCTAGCCAATCATATCAAATTAAAATGAATTTTAAAAGTTAACTATCTTCTAAGAAAAAATATTCTTTAGTGACCTAATTAAAAATTTCACAAAATTTCAGTGATTTTTTAAATTGTTTATCCCAATATAATTTGCCAAAAATATAAAATTTGAACTATGTACCATAAAAATAATTTTTATTTATAAAAATGTTAATAAGAAAATGAAAAATATTCTATGAAGCTAAACTCAATATCAAACATCTAAGGAGCAGGGATATGAATATGAACATCACATGATATCACAATTTTAAAAATTTAAGAATATAATATGGACAAGACAAGTTATATATATATATATATATATATAAAGCTAATGGATCATCAATTTATTTATTTATTTAAATATTTAAATTTATCATTTTAGGAAAAAAAAAAGAAGTATGCCTTGACAAAATTAATAGGAGCAAATAGAAGTAACATGGTGAAATCAAATTTAAAAAAAAAAGTAATGAGAATATATGAAGGTAATTAGATATAATTGCTTAAAAGAATACAAAATTATTAGTTAATTTATTTAATGTTAGAAATTGATATATGTTATATTATTTTAATTTTCTTTATATTATTAAATTATAATTAATATGATTAGACTTAACTGTATTAAACACATTGGATGAGTTTTGAACTCAACAAATGATATTGCTAATAATGAAATTTGGTTGTTTGTAAACTTTTGATTTGACTTGAATAATGAACAAAATAATCTAAAAAGACTGGACTGTTAATTTAGTAATAGCCCTCCGATGTTTAAATTAATATTCAAGAATTGTGTAAAAATCTCTTGAGCTTCATAAAGCTTTTGAGAGAAAAATTAAGATTTATGCAAGTAGGATGGTAAAATATATTTTAAAATGTATGCCATCATTACTTTTATATAGTGTTGGATGATATTCCAAATTAAAAATATAACATATTTATATTAAATAAAATGGTGGTTATAGGATGAAGAAGTATAGATGTAGTAATAATGAACACGGTACGAATCCAACACGTTAATAGCGTGATAGGATTTGGGCTTAATAGTATCAGTATTATTATCGGGTCTACCCGATAAAAATACGAGCATTATTGTATCGGATAGTGGGTTGACCCATTAACCTGAAATAAACACATTTAATAATTCGTGTCGTGTTGGGTTAACATGTTTAACCCAATTCGTTATTGACTCGTATGATTTATTATGAATTTAAATGAATTTTGAAAATTATAATTCTAATTCCTTTGAAAATAGTATAAATTAAACTATTAAAACAATAAATAAACATTAAATTTTTTCTTAAAAAATAAAATTAAATGTTATGATTTGAAATTTTGAAAGAATTTTTAAAATTTGAAATTTATATCACAATCTTTTAATTTTTTTAGATGATCAAATATTTGATTTTTTTGTGATTTTTAATTGAAGTGTTTGATTTAGAATATTATGACATATTAAATAGGTTAAATGAAGCTAATGAGATCTTATTTATTTAATTTTATTTATAAGTTAACGTATTAAACGGGTCATATCTTGTCAACACGAATAATAAATAGGTCGTGTTAGTGTTTGAATTTTTGACACGATAAGTTTATCGGGTTCTGTTCGGGTTTACCCTTATAGTATTATGAGTACACATCGATATGATACGAATACGACATGTCAATCCATATTGCCACTCCTAAAGAAGTATAATGGTCCACTTGGAAAGTGGGACACATGTCGCATGTTATCGGGAGAATATTTTGTTATCCATGTGTGCTATGATAATGTATATAATTGAGACGTTTCTAAGTGGGTCCCACACAAGATGAAGCATGAAGCCAACGCCTCGCTTCCTAGGCTCTCTATGCTATGTCTCATTGTATTCAGTTTCTTTTATTGGGTTTGGACTTCTATATGTTCTTTTTGGTTCGTGTCCATTATCTAATTTGGATTTGTATAAGCATTTATTGGATTAAATACAATCTTAATTAATTAATATGTTTATTTTTAAATTTTAATTTTCTTTACTTATTTGTCAAGTTTCTAACATAGTGTTTATTAATCATTATTTGAGGGAGACAAAAATATCAAATTCCTCCATATCACAGCCACTCTCATGAAAAAGAAAAATGCAACTCTGAAGCACAAAATAAATGAAAATTTTATTTATAATTCCACTTACATAAAAGCTTTTGTCTTTGATATTTTCAAATCACATTTTTTTGGAGGATTCTCATGAAAATATTGATCTATCATAGGTTTCATTTAAAAGTTCAGTTTTGAATTAGTTTGTTCCATTGATATGCCATTTTCTATAAGTGAACTTCAAAAAACAATCTTATCTTGTGATGGAAATACAACCCTAGGTCTCAGATTCAATTCTAACTTCTTTAAGACCTTTTAATAATTTATTCAGATGTAATAAAGCTTATCAATTGCTTCTACAAGACTTAGTTTATTCTACTAGAATTTTATACCTCTTTCATTGCACTTGTCTAAAAATAGAGAGTGCTCGTTCACTTAAAAACTTAAGACCAATCAGCCTCATTAATGGTATCTACAAAATATTTGTAAAGTTTATTACAATTCAATTGAAGGATGTGATTCATGAAGTAATTAGTTAGTTACAACCAGTATTTATTCAAAGAAGATTTATTTTCTATAGTGTTCTTGTGAAAAATCAAGGTCTGCATTCTTGTAAAAAAATGAAAGAAGCTAGTGTACTCCTCAAACTCAACTTCAAAAAAGCATTTGACTCTATTAGATGGGATTTTATATTGTGAGCCATGGAAAGGATGGGATTTGGTATGAAGTGGATCTCTTAGATTACGGTTTGAAGTAGATCTCTTAGACAGTGCTTCTCTAAAATTAGAATTACGGTTCTAGTTATTAGGTTTCCAATTAAGTATTTCAAATCTTCTAAAAGACTATGGTAAGGAGATCCTTTATCTCCCTTTTTATTCTCAATCATAGTTGAAGGTCTTGCTCAACTGCTTTTCAAAGAAATTTTGATGGATTTTATTCATGGCATATTAGTTGCTCGAAAATGGCCCCTGCATCTTATTCTTGCAATTTGTTGACGACATTGTAATCTTCACTCCAACAAACATTCAAGACTTGCAAAATCTAAAACATATTCTTCATTATATTAAAGCAACATTGGGCTTAAAAGTCAACTTCAACAAAAAGTGCCTTAGTGGGAATTAACACTGACACTGAATGGCTCACCATGGCTGCAAGTTCCCTCGATTGTAAAATGTCAAAACTGCTAATCAAATATTTGGGGCTATCTTTTGGTGGAAATCCTAAAAGAGCTACCACTTAGGATCCTATAATTGAGAAAATAAAGAAAATACTCACTTCTTGGAAAACTAGAAATCTCTCCCTAGCTAGTTGCTTAACTCTCTTCAAACCGATTCTTTCGAGACTTCCTCTGTATTATTTATCATTGTTCAAAATTTTGAAAGAGATTATAGCTAAAATCATCAAGATACAAAGGAATTTATTTTGGGGGAGAGATGATATAAAAAAAAAAAGAAAATTAATTGTGGCTTAAAGTGGTGAAAGCAAAATCACTTGATTGGTTAGGTGTAGGATCAATTTTGCATAAGAATCATTCTCTACTATTTAAATGGATTTGGAGACTAATTTAAACGGATAGTGCACCTTGGAAGAGAGTAATTTCACAAAAATATTCAATTTCTCATCTGAATAACATGCAACCACTAAGAAATATGCTTCCGTATGGCATAAAATTTGTTCTTTGCTGCACAATGACCCATTATCACTGCACGTTGTTAATGAGGCAGTTAAATTCTAGTTGGAAAGTGGAAGATCCAAATGTTTTGGAGAGATTCTTGGATAGACTTTAAGCCACTTAAGGTATCTTCTCCTCGACTTTTTTCTATTGTAGCAAATAAAGATGCTTTCATACATAATTTGGGCAATTGGAACGATGGAACTTGGGGTTGGAACATTATTTGGAGAAGAGAATTGTTCAATTTAGAGCACAACTTAGTTAAGTCTTTTATGAATTTGCTAGTCTTGAATCAACCCGATACCACCATTGATGATAAAACCATTTGGAGTTTCAATGTGATGTGAAATTTTCTATTAAAACATTTTACCAATAGCACCAACTTCGTGATTCGGCTTTGTCTTTGTCCCATTAGCCTAATATATGGAAGAGTATAACACTTCCAAAGGTAAGGTTTTTGTATGGATTGTTCTACTTAGCCAAATCAACTTGTGAAAAGAGATATGTCATATCCTAAACTAAACTTATGCCCATTATGATGAACACCCTGAAATTATTAATCATGTATTGATGTTATACAATGGATCTTAGAGAGTAAGAATAATGTTATGAAATGGTGGGGAAGCATTTGGTCCATACCTCAGTGCATTTTTAATCTTTTCCTTAAATGGGAAAACCTTGTTATAGGTGAATTTCAGCAAAAAGTTTGGAGTGCAACCTTCTTTGCCACAATTTGGTCCATATGGCTAGAAAGAAATAATGTGGTACTTAATAATGGGATAAGGTTAAATTTTAACTCTAACGTTTATCAAGTATATCTCATAACGCCTAAACATTTTCGAATGATCAATTAAACCTCCCTAATGTTATGAAAAAGGGCTTAAAATAGTAGTTTGATTGGAGGTAAGAACTACATTATACCGTGTTTACCTTTTTGCATAGTTTGGGAACTGGACGGTCTGACGGTTTGAAAAAGTCAGAGCGGCTCTACGTTGTGTTCAAAGAGTGCTGATTGAGTGTCTGAACTATGTTAGATTAGAATGGATTGAATGCTTATTAGAAGGATTGACTGTTAGTAATTCTGAAACCGATGTGTCTATTGTCTGAAAACGGTGTTTTTGAGGCTCGGGATATAGTAAAAGCACATAAAAGGATCTCTGGTAAGTGTTTGTAAGTTCATCTGAAAGCTGGAAAAATTCAGGAAAAGAGTCGGGACCCGGGTCTGTTCTAGAGGGTCGAATTTATAACCTTGTTATAGGTGAATTTCAACAAAAAGTTTGGAGTGCAACCTTCTTTGCCACAATTTGGTCCATATGGTTAGAAAGAAACAATGTGGTACTTAATAATGGGATAAGGTTCAATTTTAACTCTAATGTTTATTAGATATATCACATAACGCCTAAACATTTTTGAAGGATCAATTAAGCCCCCTAATTTTATGAAAAAGGGCTTAAAATAGTAGTTTGATTGGAGGTAAGAACTACATTATACCGTGTTTACCTTTTTGCATAGTTTGGGAACTAGACGGTCTAACGGTTTGAAAAAGCCAAAGTGGCTCTACATTATGTTTGGAGAGTGCTGATTGAGTGTCTCAACTAAGTTAGATTAGAATGGATTGAATGCTTATTAGAAGGATTGATTGTCGGTAATTCTGAAACTGATGTGTCTGTTGCCTGAAAACTGTGTTTTAGAGGCCCGGGATATAGTAAAAGCATATAAAAGGATCTCTAGTGAGTGTTTGTAAGTTCGTCTGAAAGCTGGAAAAATTCAGGAAAAAAGTCGGGACACGGATCTATTCTAGAGGGTCGAATTTATAACAAATTGTGCAGAATCCCTAAAAAATGGTTTGGTGCGTGCGTAACACACTCTACGCATGCGCGTGGGCCATTACGCATGCGTAATGGGCATTATGCTTGTGTAATGGCCTTCATGCATGAGTAGTATCATTTACGCATGCGTCAGGTCGTTGTTTACGCATACGACCTGTCATTTTGGACCTGGGTTTTTCCTGTGCAAGGTTTTCTGGGTCTGGTTCGGTTCAATCCAATTCAATTTTTTAAATTTTTTGGATTCTTCTGAAGTCCGATTTGAGCCTAGTCAGGTCCATTGGAGTCGTATTAATGGGCCGGATGTAATGGTGTCAAAATGAGGGTTCACAAGTCTACGAGGGATTCATCTTTTTTCTACCTTATGTAAGTCAGGTTAGTGGAATATTTTTTCTAAACATCTTTAAAAAATACCTGGCCTGAAACAACTTTGCCAACTGCCTAAAATTCTTTATCGACCTCTGGGGAATGGAGTGGAACCAATCTTGAATCCTCTCCTAGAAGGGGCATGAGAACTTTTTGCATAATATTGCATCATTATTTATCTGCATGTTGATGATTGTCTTAAATTTGCTGATGTGACCTTTCGAATAGTTGGTTCCATCATACCCTTTTAACACTAAAATTGTCTACCGCATAAGATATTGAGTGTTTAGTATCTCCCCCGATAGTGGTGAATCACTAGGGATGTCAAAATTCATCACCCCTTTTATGTAGTCGAGGTCTTTCAATGCTTTTTAGACATTGGTCTTCAATTTAGGTCGACCTGATCTTTCTCTGACGCCTTCTAACTATGCCGACTCATCTTCCTCAGAGTTATCTTCCTCCATCCTTGCTTTCCCTCCACTATCCGTTGCTCTCACTCTCTGAATGCTCCTCATTTTAACTGCTAGGATCGGTCCTTGGTTCTCCCCCACTGCCTGAGGAGCTATTTGAGTAGGGACCCCCTAATTTTGGCGGAGGAACTATCTGAATTCTGTTAATTGCTTTGACGATTTCGGATATGCAGAGTGTAGGTTTTGCACAAATATGGGATTGGTCAAGTCCTGTGTGCCCATATTAGCACTATCTCTAGATTTCACTCCTATGTATTGCCATTGTAGTTGCATGATCGGTTGTCCCAAGAAAAATAGTTGATATCCTTGATGCTGAACTCCAAAATGAGTGGGCTGTTGGGCAACTCCAGGAGCAAGTGGCAGATTTAGATAGAGAGCTGCAATTCTATCCTAAACTTGTTCAACTATTAATGTGCCCAGTGGTTGTGCTGATCCTTGGGTATCTCCAACCATGTTTTGTTGATTATTAGCCATAGCATATTGTGGGAAGAGGTTAAGGCCTAAATTGGATTCTCTTGATTTTGGAGATTCATATTTTATAGACTAGGAATTCTAAGAGTGTGCCCATGCTCATTGCACCAACTAATTACTTTAATTCCAAAGTCACTGGTTTTAGAAAAGAGTATAATGGGTTCGATCCCTTGTTATGACCGTGATCAGGGTTTATATAGAGATTTTCATATTAATTTCCTATTTATGACTCTAAAACCGTGTTAGGAAGATAATCCTTGTAGAATAAGGATAAAACCCAATCACCTATTTTGATAAGATTTTTTTTGATATTTTAAGGATATTGTTTATATTCTCGAGATATTTCGAGATACTAGGTCCGGACTAGCTTAAGCTTGCTAATCTGAATTACTTCCTTATAATTAAGTCTGAATTAGCCTTATTAGGTGTATTGTAGGTCAATTTTAGGCAGTTATTTGAGGACAATAATCTTCATAAGATCACTTGAGGTCTTTATTTTAAGTCGAAAGTCATCAAATAGGATTATATTTTTGAAATGATGAAAAACAAACATTTCAACTTATATTTTTATATATGTTTGAAATAATTAAAAGTAAAAATATTTTTATAATAATAAATTTATAATATCATAGCTTTATTAAGCGTTATAGGCAAAGAAAGTTGTTTTTATTAGTCAAAGTAATTCAAAATTTTATAAAACAATCCATATTATTTTCTATTTTTACTTTCCAAAAAATAAAAATAAAAATTAAAAAATAAATTTTATTTTATTATTTTATATTTTAATTTATTCTAAATAAATATAAAGAAATTTTGAAAAAATATATTTTTAATTATATATTTTAATATTTTCAAAATTTAAAAATAAAAATAAAAAATAAAATATCACAATAATATCGAATAAGTCCTAAAAATATTAATTTCGTTTGATTCACTATGTGTCTAGGAATGGAAGAATTATTGTTTTTCTATCAATAATGAAATATATTTAAATAATATTGCAAAACAACAATTTAAAAAAGTGTTTAACATATTTTTCAAGATTTAATACTATTGGAATATGTCTAATTTACTTTATCAAATGATTTTACATGAAGATCGAAATAATATCTTAAAAATAGTACTATATGATTTAGCTAAAAAAAAGTATATTTACATAATATTTCTTTGTTTAATTATTAAATAAAAGTCAACATATTTCTTATCAAACTTGCAGATAAACATTTGAAGTATGGTGCATATCAATTTAACATATTAGTACTAGTTATTTGGCGAAAAATCTTAATCATATTAGCTCCTTTCAAAAAAAATAATAATAATTCATTAACGGGGCCCATGAGTGGAGCTCAATTACTTTTGTTGTAGACCTTTGAATGTACGAAAAATTCTCATGCATAAACAATTATATTCTTTTTCCCCAAAAAAAGAAAATTCATTAATGAGTTGACATTATATTTTAGTTATTATTGAAATAAGTAAAAAATATTATTGCACTAGTCAAAATATTGAAGATATTATTTAATTCTTAAATTTTAATTAAAATAATATTTTAATTTTTATAATTGTCGAAATCAACAGTTCAATTTATTTATTTTGATTTACTAACACTTTAATTCTTTAATTCTTTTATTTTATATTTTCTCATTATTGTAGAAAATATATATAATTATAATATAACTGATTAAAATCATTAATTTAAAAAATTATACTTATTCAATCAAAATAGAGAGATTAAAATGATGATTTCATCAAATATAACGACTAGAGTGTTGATTTAATAAATCTAGAGACTAAATACTAATTTATCTAAAAAATTTTCTTAATGAATTAATAGATTACAAGATGGGTGGAATTTTAATATTTGTTAGTTTTTTTTAGAAAAAGAAAAAGTAAAATTGATTCATAAAACTGACTTGAGCAATATTGACGTAATTTTTAACCTAACTTAGTCATTCATAAAACAATACTTTGAATATAATTTGTTAGTTTACTTCTTTCATCTCTTTCCCAATGCTAATGTCGATGGAGAACTCGCCATATAATGGATAATCAAATAATAGCCAATCCTACTAATTTGACTAAAAGATTCGTTTCATAAATTAACTAATAAGAAATTATGAGTTCAAAACACAATTCTAATCTCCTATTGCCTTTTCAAACAAAGCTATGTATGTCTTTATTGATTATTTATCTTCGTATGTCTCTACAAGTAACCTTGAATCCATCTTCTCCAAATTTGGTAGGGTCTATGACGCCTTGATCCCAAGAAAGGTAAGTCGCTACGATTTCATTCGTTACAAGCCTTTTTTTAAGCTTGAATTGCTATCTCATCCCTTAATGATTTCACATTTAATAATCGTAAGATAATTGTTAAATTAGCCAACAGTAATTTCCTTAAATCCAATCTTATCCCTCGCTCTTTTCACCATAAACCTCTCCCAACCTTCTCTCTAACTTTCATCTCCTTCTTCCTTAAATCATGATTCGAATGATTATTTAGTTTCCAATTCCCCTTTCTCCACCACACACATTTCTAATTTTTACATGGCTATTGTGCTGAAATCTACCAATCACCTTTCAAACAAGCTGCAATCTTTTATTGCTAGTCCCTTCAGTTCCTTAAACTTATCATTTGTAATTCACTCTTGTCCCCTTTTATTTAATTACTAACAAACTTACGCGTAATCCACATCAAATAAGTTTCTTAATCCAACTATTTCTCTTCCTCATGACCTCCCAAGTGGGATGGACCCATACCTTTGCACCTACTAATTCTTCCAAACCCTCTGAATACATACCTAAATCTGATTTTTTTGTAGATCTAACCTCTTTTAACCTGAAAGTGTTTTCTAAGGCTAAGAAAGGAAAAAAAAGGGAGGGGGGGGGGGGGGGGGTAAAAGAAAACCAG
>CAOJBK014949583.1:0-12947 GCA_948294925.1 Codiaeum variegatum
GCCTTTCATATTAGTTAAGTTAAACCCATTGGACCAGTGAGTATGACGATTTGAACATTGCATGGCTCAAGTACTCATTATCGTTATTGACACACAATGTAGCTCACACTCACAACATCTCATGCTTTACAATGACTTCAAGGACACAAGTTCATGAATCATGTTCTAAGAATCATTGCTCCAACGGAGAGCCAAAACTTAATATTAAGTTTGGAAGATTTTTTTATTATTGGTCTCACCATTAATATTATCCATTTTACATGCATCTCATGCTTGATATATATCTCATACATATCTATAAAATGGACAATCAATAAACACATGCATGATCATGGACTTATGGTCTCATTTCCTAGCCACAAGGAATGAGTAAGGTTAATTAGGTTATCAAATTATAAGCACAAAAGACTATCCTAGCCTTTATGCTCCCATTAGGCATCTTCTTGGGTTGAACCCTTCTCTTACTCTTGCATATGTACAACATTTGTGTACATTATGTATCCTTGGCATACCAAGGTGAGATTACAAAACAAGATAGCTCATAGGCTCAATGAATTTGAATTAAACCTAATCTAGTAATTAACACTTAATTACAAACCCGTATATAATAAAAGAATATTACATACCTCATAAGTTCATTCATTATGTTAAAATTCCATGATCATCCATTCATGCCAAGACAAACACATAACATCAACATATAACACTTATATATTATCTGTGTTTAGGTTCTTAAAATTTTAGAACACTTCCAAACATTTTGAATATCCCATATTCACATCAAAGTCCAATTATGTTTATTAGAAACATTGCTTGAAAGCCTAAAGAAGATCCCAAACTCTTTGAGGATTGATTATTGGGGCAATAAGCTCTCACGGACCGTGATAGGGACCGTGAGAGCACATAAGCCCTCTCATGGGCATTGTCACAGACCGTGGGAGCTACTACCCTGCAAACCCTTGATCATGCTTCTCCCAATCCTAGTCACAGCCATGATAAACACCGTGAGATACAGAAACCCTTTCATGGTCTCCGTCAAGGGCCATGACAAGGACCATGAGAAGCTTCTTCTTCTCTTGGTTAGTCAAAATTCAGCTCTCACGTGAAGTGTCACGGGCCGTGACACTGACCGTGAGAGGTGGTTTTTCAACATTTTTCAAGCAATTTGCAACTAACAAACACAATCATGGTTTTGCATAAGTAATTAGGTGGCTCTGATATCACTTGAAAGGAAAATACGAATTCGCATAGCAGAAGCATCAAAATTTTGTTGAAAATCCGATGTAACTCAGTTTTTTATTTTCAAAACTTTTATAAAACATTTAACATGCAAAAACCCTTTTTACATGGTTAGGTTTAGATATTCATTAAACACTTTAACAAATCACTAAACCCTAAGTTTGGACCCATATTCAATATCAAGGATTTTCTACCAATTATTGTGCAAAACACAATAACAACAAAGAAGGGTTAGAATGTATCAAATACCTAAACTCCCTCCTTCATTTAGCTCCTCAAATGTGAAGCCTCTAGTTTTACTCACACCGAAGCTATCCCTTGGCTTGTGTCTCCTTTCCTCCTTGGAGAAACTTGAACCCTCTCTTGGTTGCCCAATTTGTTGGTTCATGCTTCTTGCTTAAGAACTTAAGACCTTAGGGATTGTGTTTGGTCTTTGGTTCTACACACACTCTCCTTCCCAAGGATTTAGAAGTAGAGTTTATAATTGAAGAAGTTTTCTTCAAGAATAAACTCCCTTTCACTAAATGGTGAGTGAAAAATTAAACTTTCTCTCTCTAGCTCTTGATAGCTTCACACTCTAACTTCTATGAAGAAAAAGATTAATAGTGAAGAGTTCAAATTGTGATCAACAAAAAAATGATACAACCCACTTATATACCCATACTCTTGAACCTAATCTTCCTTAAATTAAGGAAAAGTTAGGCAAGTTGATGTAGGTTATTTGTGCTAGTAACCAATTGACTTTTTGACCAATTAATTAGTCAATAATCAATCTTATTATCATAAGTGATTAGTAGGGATCACATTTGCCTATAATTAATCACATCTCATGTAATTAATTATTATCAACCTTAGTCCATATCAATTTAGTCATGTCCATTTGTATCTCATACAAACTATGACATATTTGAATAAATCCTATAATAAATTAGACTTCAAGATATGCTAGGATCTTTGTAAATTTAATTACAAATCTAACCAAATGAAAGTTAATAATTAATTAAATGCTTTAATCAATTATTAACATGGTTAAATACCAAGTCATGGGAAAAGCTTTATGGTGTGTGACTTACTAGGTTCATGTTTTAATTAGCAATGGGATAGAGAAAACTCTTTTTCTTCACACCAAGTATGTAATCCACAGTTCATACTTAGTCCCATAAGTTGTAAGTGACGTCTAGCATAAAATGTCACGACTACCTAATTAGAAATGAATGTCGGTGATTAAATCCTTGACATTTCATGGACCCCTTAATTATAATTAACATGCACTCAAATCCCTTAATTACAGATTACCGATCTCAACTAGGGCTATGGAAAATTCAAATCCTATATGCTAGATCATATAACTTCTATCTGGTTCTAATTCTCGATAAACTTATTCAAACTAGAAACTCTTTCTAGTGAATCGTAACTACCTTGGCCAAGGATTTGTGAATCGAGAACAATCAGAAGTCATAGGATTCTTTCCTTGTTAACCCAAGTTACTGAATTCTATCTTGGAGATCACTTATCTCAACATACCACTAATTATGGCCACCACATGCTATATACCAACACTTGATTAGCATCAGTATGTAAGCAGTAACAAACCATAGCTACTAATAAGTTAGATAACAAGTCACCTCAAGTTTAAGGATTATGTACACAATTACAATCTAGATCATCAGACATTGACTAGTGGATAAAATTCATGTGTCTATCATATAATGTCACTATTCAACTTACTCATCATATGAGTGTCCACATGTTGCCACAACATCACATATCTATAGTGTGAGACTCACTACCTCGATACCAACAAGTATCCCATACTTGTCCTGGATGACAACAGAAGTGATGTTCTATCAGAATTAATAACGTTCCTACCAATAATCCTATGATTGTGAACTTACTTTAAAGTCTATGACAAAAAGAATCTGTCTCCATATTCTCAAACTCTTTGAGAATATATTCTATTACATAGATCGTAAGGAACATGTATATGTAATGCGATAAAATGAAAACGATCTTTAAATATATAATGCGATATTCATTTAATCACTGACATTAATGGATTTAGATTACAACTATATACATAAAGTACATGCTCTAAGGCATACAACCCTAACATTGACTTCATTATGGCAAAGATGGACATTGGAAGAGAAACTACAAAGTCTATTTTTAGAGCTTGAAGGAAAAGAAGCATGATGATGCTTCAGCTTCAAGTATGTTTGTCATATGTTTATGATTGAAATTAACTTTCTACTTTAAATTTAGATTCATGGGTATTATATACTAAATGGTGATCTATTCTTTACAATAAAATACATAATCTAATATACATAGAAAATTAGGTAATGGAGAAGTCGAGCTACAAGTGGGAATGGATCACGAATTGCTGCATTAGGCATTGAAACTTATACCATTACCTAGTGGTTTTGTTCTAGTTTTAAATATTGTTACTATGTTCCTACTTTAAAATTTTAGTTTTTTATTTCATGTTTGGACATGGAAGGTTATTCAAATAATATTGAGAATAGAATATGTTCTTATTCTCTTAACAAAATATTTCATGGAACTGGTGACTTGGTAAATGGGATTTATATATATTAAACTAAGAACAACCAATTTTCAACATAAACAATAAGAGGTTGCTTTGACAATATAAAGAAATCATATTTTTGGCATAGTAGACTAGGCCATATAAATGAGAAATGCATTTCCAAATTACATAAGGATGGATATTTGGATCAATTTTATTATGAATCATTTAATACACGTGAATCTTATTTAATGGGTAAAAGGACCAAAATGTCTTTTATTGGAAAAGATGAGATGTTAGAAAATTTATTTGACCTTATGTGTTTAGATGTATGTGGGCCATGTTTGAACATGCAAGAGGTAGTTAACTTTTATCGATGATTACTCATGATATTGTTATGTATATTTGATTTGAATCATTTGAAAGGTTCAAAATTTCAAATTTGAAGCAGAGAAACAAACTGAAAAGTATTAAAACACTCATGATTTCCAAAATTATCTCAAAAAGAATAGGATTCTTTCTCAATGGACTCCTCCTCATACACCATAACATAATAGTGTATCTTAAAGGAGAAACCTCTATGATGAATCAAATGGATCTTTTAAAATCATTTTAGGGATATGTGTGAACAGTCATTTTTGCACCTCTAGAATCATTGGTCACCTCATGACTCTTAACTAAACTTAAAAGTTTAGGAATAAAATGGGAGTCAAGGGGGCAGCTCCCCCTGCTACATCGAGGGTAACCCCCCATATGAAAATTTCATATTGCTAGGTTTACATGAAAAAATCTCTATGTCTGAACATATTCTCAAGAAAAATCCCTTATTTTTACACCATTAAATTTAACCCGTTACTACCAACCCATTGACTCTAATCAGGCTCAAATCAAACTTAAAACAAACCTAGAAAGTAAAAAAAAAAAATTGAATCAGATTAGACTAACCCAGAATCGTGTGGGGCCCACAAACTTGTCAGAGACCCACATACCCTCATGAGCCCTAGTGTGTGTGCTAGGCCTCTGGCGTGTGCACCAGTGCTCAGGCATGCATGCTAGCACTCATGTGCACGTTGGCTCATTCGCATGCGCCAACTCGCATGTGCGATTTTTCTTACAAACCAAGCCAAAAATTCTTTATAAATACTTTTCAAAACAACTTTTATCATGACATTCTGCCAAAATTCTCACTCAGAAGTCCAATAATCCAAACTTATGTTGAAATACTTACTCAAAAGTCATTCCTAAACACTACAGATAAACCGTTCAGACACTATTTTTAGATTATTCGTCCATTTTAGAACTTGTTCTACTATGAACCCGGTTTATTATTTTATTTCAGTTTGCTCGAATTTTTGTTTTGATTTTATGAAATTGACGTGGAGACCCATTCCAATTTCATCAAGTTCTCTGATCCTCCTATCTCAAAGCAAAGAAAAGCAAAGGCAATTCCTAAAATCTCTTATTTTCAGTTCTGAATCCTAAACCCAATTAAGCTTTTCAAAATCAAAATAAAAAATTATTCTTTTTAATCAAAATTTGAATTGATTAAAAACCTATCGGTTAATGTTTTTAATAAATAAAAAAAATTAGCTTCTTAACCAAATCCCCACTTTCAACTAAACAACCTCCACCCTTCACGACAAGGGAGAATGGTGTGGAGCTTGATTCCCATTCCATGAATATGCCAGCAAGCTAGTTCAAGGCTTCAACTCTGCCTTTTATTTTATTTTATTTTCTATCACTGTTTCTTTTATTTTATTTATTTATTTTCCTTTTATTTTATTTTATTTTCCATTCATATTATTATTTATCTGTTTTAAAGGCAATCAAGGCAACTCCTTCTTAGCACATTTTTGCTAATGGAAGAATCTGTCCAATTTGCTTCCTAACACGCCTATTGTCAGTTGAGTAGATTTGCCTTTTTATTTTATTCTATTATTTTTATTGTTACATTTTGTCCTCTTTTAATTCTTCTTATTAAAAGGGGAATGTGTGTCCTTCCGATGTCTCGTGACTAGAGGAGGGATCCCTTTTTATTTTTTATTATGTTTATATGTATTTTAATTCATTTAGCTTTTCCATTTATTTATCAGTCCTTGGGGATGTGTTCTCTCCCTAGTATCTCTATGGCTAAAGGAGAGACTCCTATCATTTTTATTTCATTTATTTCGTTTCTTTCTTTATTTTTATTATTATCATCAATACGATTTATGCCCATGCATCATTCTTAATTGTTATATTCATCCGTGCAACATAATATACTATCATGCATACATAAAAATCTTTTTGACCAAATTCATATGATCTTAGAGCCAAAATTGTAGAAAAATAAACATTTTTTTCTAAAATTAAACTTATATCAATCACAAGTCCCCAAATCCATCCTTTGGTTCAAGACTTGTGTCTTTTCCAAACGAGCAAATTACTATTTTTATGGAGTTAATACCAAATTGGTTTCTTAATCACCTTGAAAATAAAAAGTTTTTCCAAAGTATTAAGTGGTGACTCAGAACACACCATAACACCTAATGGGCACATAAGTGGTTCTGTTAGAGATGTATGCCCTAGTGGTGTGTACATTATGTATGTTTGTAATCATTATTCTCAAATGGCAAGTTTTATGTGAAAGAATCTATTCTCAAAGAGTTTGAGAATAATGACAGGTCCTTTTTGTCATATACAGTAAAACCTCTCTAAATTAATAACCTCTAAAATTTACTATAATTTCGTGGAACTGACTACGTTCCATATAGATAAATAAATATTCTACTATATAATATTTAATACAAAATCCTAAAAAATTCCTTAGTAGTATTAATTAGCAGAATCATGTTTTTTAGAAAATCATTTACTAAGGTAGCTTGATTTTTCTTTGTTATTCTAATTTTGAATTATATATTTCATATTACCTTATGAATTTCAATATTTAACGAGATTTAAAAAGACAAATAGATAAATATATGAATAAATAACATATAATTTCTATTTATTAGATCAATGAGAATTGTTATCATCCATACTTTTTTTAATTTCCTATTCATTTTATAACATTGTCATTGTTGTGAGATTTTTATTTTTTATTTTAATTTTTTTTGTTGGAAATGTCTATTAAATTTATTATAAGTTGCAAATAATAAATAATATGATTACAAATTTGAGATATTTTTTTATATGTATATTCTACAAATTAATAACCTCCATTAATTAATAAAAAAAATTACTATGAGTCATATTAATTTATAGAGGTTTTATTGTACTTTAAAGAATGTTCATTGTCATAGGATTATTTGCTAGAACGTCATTAATCTAGAAGATCGCCTATGTTGTCATCCATGATAAGTATGAGATGCTTATTGGTATGGAGGTAGTGAGTCTCATGCTATAGACATGTGATGTCGTGATAAAATGTGAGCATACTTATAAGATGATTAAGTTGAACAGTGACACTAGATGATAGATTCATGGGTTTTATCCACTAGACAATATCTTATCATCTAGATCATAATTATGCATATAATCCTTAAACTTAAAGTGACATGTTATCTAACATATTGGTGGCTATGGTTTGTTACTGCTTACATACTAATGCTATCCAAGTATTAATATGTGGCATATGGTGGTTATATTCAGTGATACATTGAGGTAAATGATCTCCAAGAAAGGATTCATTAACTTAGGTAAACAAGGAAGGAATCCTATGACTTTTAGTTATTCTTAATACTCAAATCCTTGGCCAAGGTAGTTAAATTCACTAGAAAGAGTTTCTAGTAGAAATCAAATTTTTTGAGAATTGGAATCGGATAGAGGTCATATGATATGGAATATAGGGTTTTACTATTCCATGACCCTAGCTAAGATCAGGAATATGTGATGAAGGGATTCGAGTGCATGGTAATTATGATTAAGAGGTCTATGCAATATTAAGGATACGATCGCCGATATTCATTTCTAATTAGGTAGTCATGATATGCAATGCTAGGCATCACTCATGACTTATGGGACTAAGTGTGAAATGGGGATTGCACACATGGAGAAAGAAATGAGTTTTTTTTTATTCCACTGCTAATTAGAATATGAACTAGTAAGTCACACACTATAAAGCATTTTCTAATGGCCTAGGTATAAATTATATTAATAATTAATTAAAGAGTTTAATTAATTATTAATGATAATTGAATTTAACTTGTAATTAAATTTATAATGACCTTAGCATGTCTTGAAGTTTAATTCAGAAAGGGTTATATCAATTAAGTCACAATTTGTATAAGGTACAAATAAGGATGATTAATTGAAATGATTTTGGAAAAATAAAAGTAATTAGGCATGAACATGAGATGTTTAGACTAATCCATAATAGATGTGGTTAATTGAGGATTAGTAAGAATTCCTACTAACTATAATGATAATATTGTTGATTATAGACTAGTTAAATAGTCAAGTAGTCAACAAGACACAATTCCCATTCTCCTCCTCATTTTAAGGAAAAGTGATGGAGGATATGGGTATAAGAGCTAATAGGTATTCATCTTTTCCCTAAGAGATATTGATAGAATAACTATTTATCATCTTCAACCTAAAGGATTTCTCTAAGATTTAGAGAGAGAAAGCTTCCTTAGCCATACTAAATAGAGAGAATGGAGTTTGTATTTGAAGAAGAGTTCTTCAACTCCAAATTCTTCTAATCTTCTTAGAGAAAGAAAGTGTGGAGGTTGAAATGTCCAAAACCAATCCTTAACTCTCAAGTAAAGGAGCAAGAACCAAATTTTGGTCAACCAAGGAGAGAAAAGTTTAAACTTCTTAAAAGGTCAAAAAGATACAAGCTTTGGGAAAGCTTTGGAAAAGCTTCGGTATGTCTTAAGCTAGAGACTTCACACTTGGGGAGATAAACAAAGAAAGGAGTTAAGGTATTTGATGCTTCTAAACCTTCTTTGTTAATATTTTATTTTGTACATAAATTGGTCTAAGTATCCTTGTAAGAGTTATGGGTCCAAATCTTAGGTTTAGGCATTCTTCAAAAATTTTGAAAAATGGCTAAACCTACTTTATTAAAAGTGTTTTAACAAAGAATGAAGTTTTTCAAAAGTTTTCAAAAACAAAATATTGAATCTTTCATTTCTGCTTCCTTTGCCCAACTCGGTAACTTCCTTCAAGTGGTATCTGACCCATCCAATTTGTTATGTAAAACTAATGTTTTGTCTTGGCATACGGTTATATGGTAAACCTTCATACGACCATATGCCACTATTGTGAGAGTTCCCAACCTCTCCGTATGGTTAACTTCCATTTGACCATATGATGGCACAGATTATGCGATTGGTTATTTTTAACACATACTTAATATATAAGAGTTATATGTTATTGTATTATATTGGTTTGGCATGAATGGTTAATGATGGACTTAGACTATAATGTATGGACTATGTGGGCATGTAATATTCTTTTATTATATGAACGGGTTTATAATTAATAGTTAATTACTAGTTTAGGATTTATCAATTCATTGAACCTACAAGTTATCTTTCTTTGTAATCTCACCTTAGTATGCCAAGGATACATATATACACATGAGATGTGGAGATGCAAGAGCAAGAGGAGGTTCAACCCATGAAGGTGTCTAGTGGTAGCATGAACATTAAAGTAATCTCGACTATTTGTAATTTAATAACCAAATACCTTTACTCATTCCTTGTGGCTAGGAATTGAGTCTTTAAGTCCATGATCATACCTATGTATTATTGTCCATGTTATTAATATATATGAGATATATATGATGCATGAGATGTATGTAAAATGGATAATGTTCAAAGTGAGACCTTAAATTAATTAAAGCCCAAAATTTTTCAAGTTAAATATTAATTTTTGGCTCTCCATTAGAGAAATGTTTCTTGGAAATTATTTCCTTGAAATCATTGTAAAGCATGAGATGTTATGAGTATAGGATACAATGTATGTCAAGAATGGAAATAAGTACCTAAGCCATACAATGTTCAAATCTATATACTTGTCGGTCTAATAGGTCTAGCTTAACTAATATGAAAGGTCAAGAACGGTAATGTGTACCTGTGGCCAGAAGTATTAGGAGCCAAATAGAATGAATCTCATAAGAGTTATGATGAAAAAGAGTTTTTCACTAGTAAGAAATCAATCCCTAGAAAGACAATGTGTAGCTTACAGGTATTGATAAACAAGAGTTATTCACTTGTAAGATTTCAATCGACCCATTAGAGATTTACCCCAATGGAATCTCCATTTCCTATTTTAAAGTGTAGGATTCGCCAAGTTAGTAGGATTACCATTTTGATTAAAGACCAAATCAATGTTGTGATTATGTTTTACCATATACTAATTCAATCTTGTTATTTTTTGTAGTAATCTAGTAATATGAGTAAGTCATGCCTTATTGCGAGCATTTTAGATGAGAAACCTAAAACTTGTTCTGACATCAGAAAAGATTGTGTATGTGATCGATTAACTGGTTCCTAGACCAATACCTTCAAAGGCTACAGATGAGGAACGGGCTACTTTGAGAAAGTGTCAAGATGATCACATGCAAGTAAGGTGTATTGTGCTCACTTCCATGACCAAAGAGTTGTATAAGCAACATGAGCACATGGATGAGATCTCGGATATACTTGTTCACCTTAAAGATCTTTATGGTGAACAAAAAAGAACCACTAGATATGAGATATCTAGGGAATTATTCCAAACCAAGATGCATGAGGGAGAGAAGGTTTGGCCACATATTCATAAGATGATCAAGCTCATTGAGCAATTGGAGAACTTGGATTTCTTCATTGATGCTGACCTTCAAACATATTTGATCTAAATCATTTAATAATTTCATCATGAACTTTCATATGAATAAGATTGAATGTAGCCTTGCTGAGTTGCACAATATTTTAGTCTTTGCCCAAAAGGACATGGGAGGGGGTAAGGGAAAGGGAGCTGTTGTTATGGCATCTTTTTCTAATGGGACTAAGAAGAAGAAGAAAAATAAGAATAAAGATGCCCATCTCAAACCCAAGAGTGGTGTGACTAAGGACTGGAGGAAACATTATGGAGTCGTGCAGTTGAAGAAGAAGAAAATAAAATCTGAACCGCGAAAGATTCAGTTTTTGGTTTTTAAAACTTTTCCAAAACTTGGTTTTTGTTAAAGCACTTTTAAAAAAAAATTATGTTAGGCAATTTTTCAAACTCTTTGAAACATTTCCCTAACCTAATATTTTAATACTAAAATATTTTGTCAAAACTCTTTTAAACAAAACATTTAGAAATTTTCAAACTCTTTGAAAATTGGTTCTATGTTAAAACTCTTTTAACATAGAGAGTTTAGTTATCTATCAAACTCTTTGATAAATTTCTAAACCTAGATTTGGACCCATAACTTCAACCAAGGATATTATCAACAATTTATGTGTAAAACACAAATTAAACAAAGAAATGTTAGAAGCAAAAATACCTATTTTCATTAAACTCCCCAAGTGTGAAGCCTCTAGCTTGAGACACACCTAGATTTTCCCAAAAGCTTTTTCTCTAATTCCCTTCAAGAATCTTGAACCATCTCTCTTTGGTCACCCAAACTTATGGTATTTACTCCTTTACTTGAGAACTTGAGATTATGGATTGGTTTTGGACTTGAACGCTTCTCCAAACTCTTTTCTTAAAGGTTAATAGAAGAAGAGTTTGTTCTTGAAGAACTCCTCTTCAAAACGAACTTTCTCTCTCTATTTTGTGTGAATTTAAGCTTTCTCTTTCTAACTCTTAGAGAGTTTCTCTCTCTAACCCAAGGAAGAAGATGATGAATAGTAGTTCATCTTTCTTTAATTGTGTAGAGTGAATCTTAGGCAAAAAGATGACACCAACAATCACTTATACCCAAAATTTGCTTTTCCTTAAAACAAGGAGAAGGATGGAAACATTGTCTATTTGACTTAGTTAACCATTTAACTAGTCAACTAATCAAATAGATTAGGACTTTAGTTAGTAGGAATCACCCTTAAACCTTAATTAACCACATCTAATGTGGATTAGACTAACATCTCATGTTTAGCCTAATTATTTTATTTATTTGTCCAAAACCATTTCAATTAGTCATGCTTATTTGTATCTCATACAAGCTATTACATAATTGAAATTAATCTTTTTAAGAATTAAACATTAAGCCATGCTAGGGTCTTTGTAAATTTAATTATGTATTTAATTCAATCATCATTAGCAATTTAATTAAACTCTTTAATTAATCATTAATATGATATAGACAAGCTAATGGGAATTGCTATATGGTGTATGACTTACTAGGTTCATGTTCTAATTAGCAATGGGATAAAGAAAACTCTTTTCTTCCCACCAAGTGTGAAATCCTCATTGCACACTTAGTCACATAAGTCATGAGTGATGTCTAGCATAACATATCATGACTACCTAATTAGAAATGAATGTCGACGATCGTATCATTGACATTGCATGGACCTCTCAATCCTAATTACCGTGCACTTGAATCCCTTCATTACAGATTCCCGATCTTAGCTAGGGTCATGGGATAGTCAAACCCTATTTGCCAGATCATATGAACAATATCCGTTTTGAGTTCTCGATAAACCCGGTTCCTACTAGAAACTCTTTCTAGTGAACCTTATCCACCCTGGCCAGGGACTTGCATATAAAGAATAATCATAAGTCATATGATTCCTTCCTTGGATACCCAAGCTAATGAATCCTTTCTTAGTTGAACACTTATCTCAACAAATCATTGATTATGGCCACACATGCCATATACCAATAATGACTAGCATCGGTATGTAAGTAGTAACAAACCATAACCACCAATATGTCCGACAACATGTCACCTCAAGTCTAAGGATTATATGTACAATCATGATTTGAATGATGTGATATTGACTAGTTGGTAATGACCTATGTATGCATCATCTAACATCACTATTCAACTTACTCATCCAATGAGTATGCTCACGTGTTGTCACGACATTACATGTCTGTAGCATGAGACTCATTACCTCCTTACCAATAAGTATCTCATACTTATCATGGATGACAACAAAGGTGATGGTCTTCAAAATTAATGGTGTCCCTACCAATAATCCTATGACTATGAATAACCTTTAAAGTATCTAATAAAGGGCAATCTGTCACCATATTCTCAAACTCTTTGAGAATAGATTCC
>CAOJBK014950890.1:0-14487 GCA_948294925.1 Codiaeum variegatum
TTTATAAGCCTTAGCTGATAATTATGAGTATGGTGAAGTGCCTCTAACCTTTTCTCATCGATCAAGTTGAGTTGGTCATAGTAGGCTTATTTTTAGTTGAGTTCAGAGATCTGAGTTTTTGAAGAACCCTCGTTAACTCTATGGGAAGGAAATTTTCCATTCCATAGACCAGTGAATAAGGTATACCTCTGGTAGTTCATTTGTATGTTATTTTATACCCAATGAGGGCATTTGGCAAGTTTAGGTGCCAACCTTTATGATTACTGATAATTTTTTGGAGCATGTTCTTCAATGCTTTATTAGCAGCCTCCACTGCACCATTTGTTTGAGGTCTGTATGGTGAAGACCTGTGGTGTTCTATCTTTTCCTTTTTCAAAAGAGTAACCACTTCTTTCTAGAAATGGGAACCATTATCTGAGATGATTTCGTGTGGGACACCATACTTTGTAATGATGTTCATTTTAATGAACTGAGCCACCATATTTGAGTCCAAGACTTGGTAACATATAAATTCAACCCATTTGGTGAAGTAGTCAATGGCCACTTGGATGTATTCATGGCTAGTAGATAATTTCAATGAAATCTTGCCAATGACATCAATGCCTCAAGCTGTGAAAGGCAAGGGAGTTGAGATTAGATTAAGAGGAGAAGATGGGAGCTTTAGAAGCTTGCCATATTCTTGGCACTTAGGGAATCTTCATGAAAAGAATGCACAATCTCCATTTATGGTTAGCCAGTAGTAGCCTTGATTCATGATTTTGCAAGATAGAGCCCATCCGTCCATGTGGGTGCCATATGTCCCATTATGGATTTCTTCCATAATTTGTTTAGCTTCTTCGTTAGAGACACACCGTAGGTAGATGCCATTCCAGATATATTTATTTAGAAGGTCTCCTTTTGGGATGTACCCAATAACTAGCTATCTTATGGTTCTCCTTTCTAACTTGGAGACTCCTTCAGGATATTCCCCTTTTGTAAGGTAGGTGTAGATCTCCCAATACCAAGGTTTTTCTTTGGATTCTTAAATGCTTAGTTAGTGGGATTGGAATCTTGGTTTGTGCTTGATGCTTATTGATTTAGGACGGATAAGGAACCCATTACATATTTCTATCATTAACTCCAAAGTTTCCACTGCTTCGACAAACCTGTTTGTGTTCTTGGTAGGTAATGAAAGGATAAAACATTAAAGCTAGTTGTTAATTCTTAGAGTTTCTTATGATAAGAAACCAACATCTCCTCTTTGATTTTTCATTTCCCTAATTCTTGGAAAACTATGAGGTTTGAGTCCCCATAGACTTATAAGTTCTTGATACCGATCTGAACGGCTGATTCTAACTAAGAAATGCAAGCTTCGTAATCAGCTTTATTTTTTGTTACCTTGAAATATAGTTTGATTGCCAGAGGTAAGCTTTTAATGGTAGGCATAAGGAACACCATCCCATCACCATATCCTTTGTTGTCGGCAGCTCCATCAAACAATAGTTTCCATACTTCAAATAAGATGTCTTTATAGGGAAACTTGGGTTCTTTCCAAAGATCATCTGCTGGGGTAACAACTAATTGGTTAGCAATGACACGCCCCTTGATAGCTTTCCTTTGAATGTACTTAAAGTGATAGGCTGTTAAGATTTCCATCCACCTAGCCATCTTACTATCGAGGATAGGTTTCTCCATGAGGTACTTAAGTGGACTCTGGTCAGTGAGGACATGTGTGATGTATACACCCAGATAGTGTTTGAGTTTGTGACAAACCCATATTAAAGCCAGACACAGATTCTCAATGTAACTATATTTGAGCTCGTGGGCCAAAATTCTCGTACTCAAATACTAGATGACATTTTCGTTGTGAGAGTCTGGAGTGTTTTGTGCCAGCATGACACCCTTGGCTTCATTAGTAACAGTCAGATAGAGTAAAAATGGTTTGCTAGGCATTAGAGGCTACAGAATTGGCAGATTCAAAAGGTATTACTTGATCTATTCAAAGCTTGTTGACATTCCTTGTTCCACTGCTTAGAGGAATTTTTCATTAATAATAGGTTAAAGATGGGACTAAAGGTATCTGCTAATTGGTTGATGAACCGACTGATGTATTGGAAGCAACCTAGGAACCCCTTTATCTCCTTTTCAGTTTTAGGAGGTGGCATATTGATAATTTCTTTAGATTTGGTAGGATCAATCTCAATGCACTTTTTATTGACCATTTGGCCAAGGGAGACTTCAGATGAGGCTCCGAATATGCACTTGGTGGGATTAAGCTTGAGATTGTACTGTCAAAGTCTAGAGAAGAACTTCTCAAGTGCTTGCAGGTGTTGTTCGGCAGTGGTTCCTTTGACTACTATATCATTAACTTAGACTTTCATTTTCTTATGCATAATGTTATGGAAGACTATGGTGGCTATCCTCTAATAGGTGGCTCCAGTATTCTTTAAACCAAATGGCATTACACTATAGTAGTAAGTGCCTTATTTTGTGATGAAGGATGTTTTCTCATTGTCTAGAGGATGAACTAAAATCTGATTGTACTCAACATCTAAGTCTGTTAAGGAAACCATCTCTGAACGACTAATGCATAAACTAGAAAGTCAATGTGAGGCAGAGGGAAATCATCTTGGGGACATGCCTAGTTTAGGTCTCGGTGGTGCACGGACATTCTGACTTTCCCATCCTTTTTTGGCACTGGGACAATGTTCGCCTACCATGGTGGATAGCTGATGGGTTCAATGAACTTATGAGAGAGTTGCTTGGACACTTACACTTTGATTGGAATATACTAAGCCACCTTCATATGCCTAAGTTTATGCTTGACTGGCTTGTAATCTAGATAGGTTGGAACCTTTTGGATGACGATGCTTGAATCGAGTCTGGTAATATAATTGGACTTCTAGGAAAAACAATCTTTGAATCTTTTGATGGAAGATTCAATATCTTATTTGTTTGCACCTGTGAATGCAATATATGTGGTTTTAGGGATGTCATGAGTGCCAAGTTTTATGAGCTCTTTAACTACATATTTTATTCCATTTATTTTATTATTCTATTTTCTCGATTGACTGGGGTCAGATTCATCAGTTGGAACATCAATAGAAATTAAAGGGATAGAACATTTTGGTCATTTTATTAAGAGAAATAGGGGACAAGTCCACATTTACATCATATTCAAAGTCAAAACTCAGTGGACTGGTTGCATCAGACTCAAAATCATAAGAAGAAGAGTTAGACTTAGGTTCATACTCGGTCTCTGATTTAAATTCAATGACTTTAGCTGGAGAAAGGCTTGCCTCATAATGCAAATTATTTAGTTTTCCCAAGGTAGGTTTGATTAAGGTGGAAAGGTAAGCATTTTCCTCCTTGTCAGTTAGAATAACTACTTCACCAAAGAGGTTAGCTTCCATTTTTTCTTCATAGTCATCATCTAGAGAGTAGATGGGTTGATAGTCTTTAGAAGCCAGCTTCACATCGGAAAAAAGCTCAAAGCAAGGGATTCTTATGCCATTCACAGGGAAAACCCAAGGTTTAGGAAAAGAATAGTAAGAAATTATATCTCCCTTCATAGTTTTGAAATAAGGCCTCATGGGGTAGTCAACTTCTCCCTCTTTGCTAGTTATGAGAGTTCTTTCTCTTGCTTGTACTTTCACTTCTTCAATTTCATCATCTGTTGGATGGTAGCCTAAGCCAAAAGGTGGGATGAAATATGGATATTCATCAAAAGACTTCATGCCTTATTGATTCTTTCCCAGGCCTATACCAAGAAAAAAGGCTATATGTTTGAGAATGTTTCCAATCATAGGGTTACAGTAAGGGTCAAAGTCCAGAGAGATTGTTTCCTTTATATTCTTAGTAGTCTCAATGAATTGGACAAATGAAAAGTTAGATAAAGAATATACTAACAGCTCAGGTTGGATCTCCCGAATAGGAATGGCATTTGGGACTTCAGATTTTCTAGACGTGCATACTTTAACAGTAAATATTCCATTCTTTAGTGGGAACTTGACCCTTTGGTGCAAGGTTGAAAGCATCATCTTAGCTTGACGGATCTAAGGTCTTCTCAAAAGCATATTAAAACAGGATGGTACATCGATAACTTGAAATGGTATTTGAAAGTTGGTTAGGCTTATGGTGATGATTAGAGTTGCCACCCCTAAAACTTCTCTTTTTGAATTATATCAGAAAGGGTAAAATCAGTAGCACCTAGACCCAAGCAGCTTGCAACATTGAGTGGGCTGAGATTAAGTGTAGATGCATTATCTTCCAGAGTCATTAGGACAACCTTTTCTTTTGTGATAAACATGATGTAAAGGGCATCATTGTGGGCCCCTAGGTGGGATTTCATTATCTATGAAGGAGATTGATGCCCCTTTTATAGAACTTGTAATGGAAACAACCAAAGCTTCTAGTGATATGTCAGATGGGGCCTGACAGTGAGGATAGGTTGACATGAGTAAATTCTAGATGAAACTATTTTCTTATGTCTTCTTTAATTATTTTAGTAAAGGGTCCTCTTCAAGCTCAAGGGTTCCTTTGGATTGAGCCATTGATTGGCTTGTAGATAGAGGAAAAAGTGCTTGTGTTATTTTCCCGCTCCATGAGATGGCATTGATTTCATTACCCAAGTGTCACATGTCAATAATGACTCAACAATAGTCATTTTAAATTGACCTCCCTAAGGAAGGTTAGCTAACTAACGAAGGAGAGAAATTTTAGGAAATAGACTTTCCTAATGAGGGTTGGTCCTCTCCGGTGTAGTAGTAATTTCTCAAGGGTATAACATCATAGATGAGGTGTGTAGAATCCCCTTCTTCAAATTCAACCAAAATTTCATTAAAATTGTGTCCAGAAAGAGGATTGGTGCCAATGTTCAGAGTGGGTCAGAGAAGTTCATGGACATCAATTAGATCTTGGATTTTATATCTAATGGCCTTGCAATTGTCAGTTTTATGGCTAGGCCTTTGGTGATAGTCACATCTTTTCACCATGGTGAAGTTCTTGGGTAGAGGATTTGGAATGGATTTTGGCTCCAGAGGCTTGGATGCTTCTTTCTTTAGACATTCCTTAAAAAAGAAACTTAATGTTAACCCTCCCAAGTTTGTGAATTCTCTTTGCTGGATTTGAATGGGTTTATGGGATAAATTTCATTGACTTCTCCCTCTTTCTAAGTAATATTTTCCTTTCTAAAGTGAGAGAACAAGGTTTGGGTTTCATCCTTGATGAGGCCAGAGTTAACCCCATCATCAAGGCGTGTGCCAACATTAACAAAGTCTTTGAAATTAGGAAGATGTTGTGTCATCAGTCTATCTCAATACACAAGCAATAGGTTCTTAACAATAATGTTAATTTGTTTAGAGTTAGATGGTCTGCTTACCAATTGGAAGGCTTTCTTCCTCTAACTAGTGATTAAAGTAGAGAAGGTTTCTTTTGGAAGTTTCTTAGTGGTTTCTAAATCACTTCTCTTAACATTAATCTCTTCATTATAAGAATATAGTTTTACAAATTCATTACATATTGATTCCCATGTAAGTTTCTTAGAATCCACCAGTTGTATAAACTAATTTAAAGCTACACTTCTAAGCGACTATTGGAAGAGCTAAGTAAGATGCTCGCCTTCAATACCTAAAGGGAACAATGTCCCATCATAAATCCTCAAGTAAGTGGAGGGGCAAGAAGTGCCATTGAACTTCTCAAATGTAGGCATCTGGAATTTAAGAGGAAGCTTGACATTAGGAAATGGACTCAAGTCCTTTATATCAATGACATTATTCTTTTTCCTAAGAGAATCAAGGGTTTTCTACATCTCCTTGTACTTTTCAGCCATAGACTTGATCAATGGATGCTCTTGGGTCCCCTTTAGGAAAGGATCCATAATAGGGGCAATCAGGATAGTGGTTCCATGGTTAGATTATAGAGGTAAGGCAATCACATCTTTGACCATCGGTTCCTTCCCAGAATTTGATGAGGTGGAAGCATGATTGAAAGGTTGGACCCTAAATTGAGTCATTATAGCTTGAACTTTGCCTAGGATAGTTTGTTCTTGAGCTTATAACATGGCATTGATAGACTCTTTTTGCTTCTTGATCCATCATGTCATTTTAGGATTTTGGCTATCATTCCAACAATGTCAGTAGGTGGAGCAGAGGCAGTGGCATCAACAGTAATGGTAGGGTTGAGGGTGGTGTTATCTCCAATGTTCGACATGTTAACCTTTAGATAAAAAAAGGTAGGGTATAAGCTTTTGAAAAAGTTGGGCCAATGACAAGCAGGTTGATATGAAAAGGAAGATGTAGGTTTAGGGAACTTTTTTTGAAACAGTTCACTTAATCCAATTTCATTTTGATGTTAGTATGCAATCATGCATGTATGCATGTGTGAAAAGGGTTTCATGATGATAGATATAATTAAAGTCTTTAGGCTATATGGAAGCTAGGGTCAACTCTAATCATTACATGAGAGCTTGGTAGTTTTAAGGTTCCCTAGCAACTGGAGGCGCAATATACCTAACCACAAGTGAATCAAGGAGATTCTCATGGGTCCAACAGCTACATACAACCTTGTTATCCTAACCAAAAGGATCGGAGGGTACGCCTTGGAGTTGGATGATTTCACTATCGGCAAAGCAGTCCCAAGATGGAAGCTACTCAATTCTACTTTCTATCTAGATTTTCCTAAAGTGAAAGAGCATGTGAGGTGATGCACAAAACCTAATCCCATATAGTCTTATGCCATAATTGTTTTTATAAAAAAATAATCCACTTAATTTTGTCAGTTTCAAATGTCCCCAGTGGAGTTGCCAGCTGTGAGGTCCCTTCGAACCATGGGCAGCCACCAACACGCCTTTAAGGTTATGGCTCTAGGAAACTGACTGCGTAGGGTTAGATTGCACATGTCCTCTTGGTTTTGGTAGTTCTAACTTAGGTACACTCCATATGAGTTCATTGGGTGCATGTGTGAAGGTGTTTGAGTCACCACTTAATCTTTAGAAAATCTATTTTTCTAGGTGGTCAAGAAACCATTTTGAACTCAATTTTAGGAAAATTTGAGATTTTATCCAATTAATTTTGGAAAAGGGATGGCCGAGAACCATAGTTGGGTTCGGGGATTAGTGATTTGATCAAAACATTTAGAAAATGATTTTTTTTTTCAATTTCTAAACAAATTTAGCTTAAGAAAACATGTATATTTGCAATTAAAATAGATTTTTTGTGTATGCATGGCATACTTTCATGATGAATGGACAAATATAGCATGCCAACTATGATGCATGAGTAGGAATAATAACATGAATGACAATCATAAAAGGAATGTGATAAAATGACAGAAAAGTAAATAGGAGTCCTTCCTTTAGCCCCAAAGGATTCTAGGGAAGGCACACATCACCAATAACTAATTAAAGTGAAATATTAAAAACAAATACATTTGAAATAGCCACAAACACAGGGGATCCCTTCTCTAGTCCAAAACGATTTGGAAAGGCACACATTCCCTAAAACAATTACAAAACCAGAATAAATATCATAAAATTTGCAACAAGTAATACAAAACAAAATGT
Organism: Codiaeum variegatum; assembly: GCA_948294925.1. Taxonomy (NCBI): domain Eukaryota; kingdom Viridiplantae; phylum Streptophyta; class Magnoliopsida; order Malpighiales; family Euphorbiaceae; genus Codiaeum; species Codiaeum variegatum. The sequence goes on from CAOJBK014950890.1 coordinate 7,541, forward strand.
ATAAAAATAAGCTAAAATAAAAATAAATAAATAAGTAAACAAAAAAAAGAAAATAATTTTGGAGTTGAGGCATTTTGAACAGGTTTGTCGTTGTATCTCTTTGAATGGAAATCACACCCCACACCATTTTTCCCTTATTGCAAAGGGTGGGGTTGTCTTGAAAAAAAGTGGGTTTGGTTGTATGTTCAGGAGCCAATTCATTTTAGATTTAAAAGAATTAGCTGGATAAACTCTCAATCAATTTAGGTTTTGATTTATGAAAATTGAATTTTGTATGGTGAAAAATTGCCTAAGTTAGGTTTAAGGGCTTATATTCAGAACCAAAGAATATTATACATCTCTTTTACCTTTAGCTTTCAAGGCTTCATAATTGGCTTTTCTAAAGGTTTGATGAAACTGTAGTAGGTCTCAGTTGTGCTTGAAGAGGACTGTCTGGTGCCTGACTGGAGTGTAGCTTAGGAATAATGAACTGAACATCTAACAGGAATTGTTAAGAACTAAGTGTTTCTGGTGAAATTTTTGTGTTTTAGAGTGTTTTTTGTAGTGTTTCTGTGTCTGAAAGTCTATAAAAGGTGTCAAAAAGCATCTGAATGGAGGTAAAAAAAAGTGTTTGGAAATTGAATCAGAGGGTCAAATTTATAGAAAATCATGTAAAAAAAGTAACAAAATAGGACCCAGTGCATCTAGACCCAGACGCGTGTGTTGGGTCCAAATGCATGCGTTTTGCTCCAACACATGCGTGAAGCTCCAAACATATGTGTTTGGACCTAGAAGCATGCCTTTATGCCTAGATGCATGGGCTAGGTTTTTCTAGATTTGATCCAGTCTATTTTAGTTCAAATTTTCAGTTTTTAGGTCCGTTTGAGGTCTGATTTGAGCACGATTTGAACCTATGGACTCGTTTTAATGGGCTAAATTTGATGGTGAAAAAATATTGGTTCACAGTATCCAATATGATCCCTGTGGTTAAGCCTAGGATCAAGCATATAGTAAAACTATATCATATCTACAATTGTATCATGTTTTAATACTCCACCTCAAGCTGGAGCATAGATATTTATCATTCCTAACTTGTTACAAATATAGGTTACTCAATTCATATTTAGAGACTTAGTAAATATATCTCTGAGTTTTTATTTAGTCTTCACATGCCTAATAGATATGACATTTCATCGTATCTTTTCCCAAAAAAAATGACAATCTATTTCGATGTGTTTTGTCCATTAATAGAATATAAGACTGCAAACCCTATGGAGAGCAGCTTGATTATCACACCATAATTTAGCAAGTATAGAAATTTTGAGTCTGATTTTCATTAAGAGCTAGTGTATCCAAATTATTTTTCTAGTGACAAGTGCCATATCCTTGTACTCATATTATGCACTTGACCGAGATACCACATTCTGCTTTTTTCTCTTCAATGACACCAAGTTCCCTCCAATAAAGACATAATAGTCTGTAGTTGATCTTCGATCAATTTTGGATCTTGCCTAATCTACATCTACAAAACATTTAATATTAATGTGATCATAATTTTTGTTCAGTATTCCAAGGCATAGAGCTTCCTTCAAGTAGCATAGAATCTGTTCTAAGGCTGCTTAATGTTGAAAGTGGAAGAAGACATGAACTAGCTTACTGACTGGATTGGTTATATCAAGTCTAGTTACTATAAGACAGTTCAATTTTCCCACCAATCTCTTATATCTTTCAAGGTCTTCAAAGAAGTCTCCATCTTTTGTTATTTACATATTAGGCATTATAGAAGTGCTACATGGATTAGCTCCAATCTTCCCTATTTCAGTCAACAGATCAATCACATACTTTCTTTGATATAAGAAGATTCCTTTCTTGCTTCTTGTGACCTCTATTCCTAAAAATACCTTAAAGCTCCTATATCTTTTGTTTGAAACTAATTATGAAGGAAAGTCTTCAAATCTGAAATACCTGCAGTGTCACTTCCAGTAATGACGATATCATCCACATATACTACTGGGAAGATACTGCCTGATGATGATTATTTGTAAAAGAATGAATGATCAAACTTGTATTCTTCATCTCAAATTGCTCTAGTTAAAGACTGAATTTCTCAAACCAAGCTCGAGGGCTCTATTTCAGACCATACAAGGATTTCCTAAGGCGATAAACTTTCCCATTCTCCCCATGAGCAACAAACCTGGGAGGTTGCTCCATATAGACTTCTGCTTGAAGATCACCATGCAAGAAAGCATTCTTAATATCTAGTTGATGCAATGTCTAGTCTTGCGAAGCTGCAAAAGATATCAATAATTGAAAGTAATTTACACTATAGGTTTGAGCATAGCCTTTGGCCACCAATCGAGCCTTCCATCAAGCAACAAAACCATATGAAGTGAATTTGGCTGTAAACACCCACTTGTACCTTACAAATTTCTTCCCTGTAGGAAAATTTACTAAGCCCTATGTACCATTAGTATCTAAAGCATTCATTTCTTCTATCATAGTATCATGCTAGCCAGGAAGAGATAGAGCTTCATGAATGGTTTTAGGAATAGAGACATAATCTAAAGAAGCAACAAAAGAACATGAAGGAGGGAAAAAATGATCATTAGAAAGAAAAGACAAAATAGGATAAGTTCACTAGCATTTACATTTGCATTGAGGAATAGGAACTTGAAGATCACTATCTTCTGAATCTGATGGTGAAAAAGATACTTGTGCCAGACAAGGTTCAAGATGTCTTTGTCTTCTAGAATAGAGCCCATGGATGATTGGTTTTGGTCGTGGTGTTTTAGCTGGTGGTTTAGAGTGAGATGGGGGCAATGATATAGGCTAGCTTGGTGCACTGTGTGTGATAGTATAAACTAGTAAGTCATCATCTTCCTTAGAAAAGGAATTAGAAGGAACTAAAAAGAAAGGTGTGTTCATGGAAAGTGACATCAATAGATAAAATACTTTTGCATATTGGGACAGTAACACTTGTATCCCTTTTGTAAATGAGAATATCCCAGAAAGACACACTTCAAGGATTTGGGATCTAGTTTAGTAACTTGAGGTATAACATCACGAACAAAATAAGTGCTTTCAAAAATCTTAGGTGCAACAGGAAACAAAGGCTTTGAATGGAACAAAATGTTATAAGGAATTACACCTTGAAGAACTGATAAAGATGATTTATCAAAAAATAAGCTATGGAAACATCATCAACTCAAAGTTGTTTTGGAACTTTCATTTGAAAGAGCAACTCTTTGGCTGTTTCAAGGAGATGTATGTTTTTCCTTTCTGCCACACCATTTTGAGATGACTTTTCAACACATGAAGTCTGATACAGAATGCCATGTTGAATCATAAAAGTTTAGAAGGTCTTTGAAAGATATTCTTTTGCATTATTACATCTTAAATTTTGAATAGGCATATTAAATCGTGTTTTGATTTTAGTACAAAAAGCATTAAAATGAGTAAAAACTTCAAAATGAATTTTCATTAAATAAAGCCATGTCACACAGGAAAAATCATCAACAAAGGTAAGAAAATATCTAAAACCAGGTTTAGACACAATAGGATAAGGACCCCAAACATTAGTATGAATTAACTTAAAAGGAGCATAAGCTCTTTTATTAACATGAGGAACTGAATGTAAACAATGATGTTTAGCAAATTAATAAGACTCATAATCTAAAGAAGAAAGGTTCTAAAACTGAGGGCACAACTTCTTTAATATGTGTTCTTCCAATGACCCATATATATAGTGTTTGCAGAAAAAACCTCATCGCGCACTGTGAGGCCCCATTCGAGTGACCCACAGGATCTTCCAGTGCAACTCCGAGGCTAATAGCTTGAAGGAAACTGACTACTAGGAATTGAATTGCACATGGAGTTATGGATTGTGTCCATGTCCCACATTTGTGCATCTACACGTGTTCGTTGGCGTGCATGTGGTATGTAAGTGTACAGAGTCGCCACCTAATCCTTAAGAAAATAGATTTTCCATGGTGATTAAGAAACTATTTGAATTAACTCCATTTTAGTAAAAATGTTTCTAACCCAAAATGTTTCGGGGATTCATGATCTTATAAAACAATTTTTATGAAAAATAGTTTTTTACCATTTTTACATAACAACTTTTGGCTTAAAAATGTGTGATTTCAGTTGAAACTGATTTTTGTGTATGCATGAATAGTTTATCATAGTGCTTGAACAGGATAAGCATGTCAGAATGATGCATGTACATGATAATAATGCATATGGAAATCGCATAAAGCAATAAAACAATATTTGCCAAGGGTCTTTCCTCTAGCCTGTTTCAGGTTCTAGGGAAAGCACATTATCCCAAAAGAAAATGATAATAACAATAAGATAAAATTAGGAGATCTCCCCTCCAGTCTTATAATCTGGGAGGAGCACACATTCCCCAAAGGCAAAATTTAATAACAACAATAAAGTACAATAAAATTCAATGAATAAAAATAATACAAAAAATATAATAAAATATAATAAAAGAAATAAAAGAAAAATAAAAGTTTGGAGTTGAAGCCATGAGAATGCTTGCCAGTATATCCCTTTGAATGGGAATCAAACCCCACGTCATTCTCCTTTCTTGTGAAGGGTTAGGGGCTGTTCTGATAACAATGGGTGGTTTGATGTTCAGTAGCTAACCAGTTTTAATTTTATAAAACATTTAACTATTACGCTATTAATCAATTCTGATCTTTGATTAATGAATAATTATTTTTGGAGTGAGTCACCTAAGTTCACTTTAGGGATTGATTGATTTTAATTTATGAAAATTGATTTTCCATAAACATGCCTTAATTATAATTTAAAGGGCTTCAGATTAAATTATTTCAAAAAAAAATTAATGAAGATGCCTCAATTCAGATTCAAAGGGCTTAAAATTGAATTATTTCAGAAAAAATATTTAATTAATGAACATGACTTAATTCAGAAGCAAAGGGTTTAATTTAGAATAAACATGGATTTAGAAAATATTGTACCGTATTTATCTTTTTTTCAGGGTTTCGGAATCGGCGGGTCTAAAGGCTTAATAAAACTTGAACAAATATCCATTGTGTTCAAAGCACTAGGGAAAGACTGTCTAAAACCAAATTGAAAATGACTGAACTGATGAACTGTGACAAATATGGAAAATGGAACTAATTGGAAAAAAATGATTTTCACTATTTTCAGTGTTTAAAATGTGTATCATAATCGGAAATTAGGCTCTGTCAAAAATTATTTTTTATTTCATAAAATGATGTATTTATAGGGGATCATATCAAACCAATGCGTGAACAGTGTTATAAACTCGTCAGGGGTGTCACGCACACATCAAAACAACGACGCATGAACAAAATGACTGACACATGCATGAATTGGTTCACACATATGTTAAACAACACATGCATACACGATGTTGTTTACGCATGCATTGCTGTGTTTACACATGCGTGACTCCTCTTACGTGCGTATGACCTGTCGCTCTAGGCTTGGGTTTCTGGGTTTGATTTTTTGGGACTGTTTCAGTTCGGTTCGATTTGGTTTTTTGGATTTTATGGGTATGTTTGAAGTCTAAATTGAGCCCGGTTAAATCCGTTGGACTCATATTGATGGGTTGGATTAAATGGTACTAAAATTAGGGTTCACACATGCTATTTGAGATGAAAGAGAGTAAAATAGATGATTGGAAAAATAAATTCTTTTCTGTGAGGGTCCTAAAAAACCTATCCAGGAGGGCTAGGAGGGATTTAGGTTCCCTAGTACCTATCGAGGAAAGCTTCGAGTGGAGAATTTTGAGAAGAACTTGACAAATGCTAATGCTGATGGTATCAGAATGTTGGCCTCCTGTCGTCGCCTGTTTGATAGGGGTTTTGTACTGGGTTTGCTTTTCTTAGGAATCCTGACAGGTCGTATACTCACCCAAGACACATAAGAAGGTGTTCAAGTAAATCACTTTTCCTTTGTGCTCTTTCTTTTTATAATGTTAAATCTTTTCTAACACTAAGGATCAGTATCCGCAGAGCCTCTGACTGACAAAAAGGCCATGGCTTCCTTAAAATATTTGGTGGACTAGATGGAAAAGCAAACCCCCGAACTGTTCCAAAGATTGGCACTATAGATAATCGGACCTTTCTGCCCATCTGTTACTTCCGAATTGGGCTCTTAAGGCTTTACACTATGGATGATTATTAGGTGGTGGTTAACTTCTCAAAGTGAAATGTGAGGGAAGTCCTTGAATACTGGTATTTGAAGAGTTTCATGAATGGGGTAGAGGATTTAGATTCCTCCTCCAAACATGATCCTATTGCTACTATCGAAAGAGATGAGGAGATTATAAGGCCCTAGGGGGAAAGGCTCAGGATGACCTCATGGAAGAGCTTTCTAAAGAAGATGATGAGCCATAACAAGTTCCTTTGACCAGAAAAAGGGGTCTGGTAAGTGCTACTAATGGGGCTAAAAGCGACACAAGGGTTTTAAAATTTATAATGCTCGATGACTAATTCCACCTTGGCTCTAGGCAAGTGCACCTATCGTTTGGGTAGTATAGTAGTAACGAGGTCGATCCATAGAGACACTGATGCAAGTACTAGCTTAAACTTAAACCATTGTCTAGTTCACAAATATCATTGATTAAGAATAGAAAATTAAAGTCCTAATTACTGACTAGATCCTAGCAAGATAAATTCAAGAGCATGCAAGTCTAAGGAAACAAACAAGAAATAAAGTATCCACCTAGATTTTGACTTGTATTTGAATATATTTTATAGATAACCAACAGCTCAATGAAAATTCAAGGCAATTATTAAGTGGGATTTTTCATCAATTCTAGGTTTAAATCTTTCTCCAGCAATTAAACCCCTAATTCCAAAGTAATAAGATAGAATCTCTTCTCAATCCTATTCAATTAGAAAAAGCATGAAGATCTAATGAAAAATATGTGAACCCTAGGAGTTTGTGAATCTATCTCTAGCAAA
>CAOJBK014951289.1:0-12529 GCA_948294925.1 Codiaeum variegatum
TAATGTGTTTGTTCTAGTGTGTTCAGTCATTTCTAAGTAATTAATTTAATTTCGGAGCTAAGATGAACTATTTCAAGGTTCGGGCTCGAAAGACGGAGAAAATGGACCAAAACAGAGCAAAAAATCAAGTTCCAGCGCTACCCCACAGTCTGGCTCATAGCCTGTAAGCCAGCCCGTGAGAAATGCTAAGAAAATGGAGAGACATTAGCTTCTCATGGTCCCCGTCACGGGCTGTGAGAGCTCACTGTCTGTCTGTAAAAATATGACTAGTTTGAACCTATCTTGGTATTTTAAGCATAACTCGATCTACAAAGTTCCAATTTAGGTGATTAAAGTACTATTAGAAAGCTAAGAGAAAGATCTACAACTTTGAAGGAGACTACAAAGTCTAATTCTTTCATCTGAATAGCCATAATTTGCACGAAAATTAGATGTCTGATTCTGGCCGTGGGAGAAGTCTAGAGTGAGGGTGCAGAGAAGAAGTAGCTTCTCACGGTCCCCGTCACGGACCATGATAGGGATCATGAGAGCTTACTGCCTCTCAAATCTAATGGAAATTCACACGGGAAGTTGTCACGGGCACGGGCCGTGAGAGCCGCCTATGACAGCCTTCTGCACTTATAAATAGCTCGAATTTTACAGAAAAAAGTATCTTGTCTTGGGTCTTTAGGTCTAAAGTTCATCTAAAAAGCCAAAGAGCCGCAAATAACTAAGGATTTGTAGATCAAATAAGTGAATTAGAGGTGGAGAAACACATCTAAAGGCAAGATTAAGCAAGATTATCATTGAAATTTAAGGATTAAGCTAGGGTTCGTCATGAGCTTTTTGGTTTATTTTATGTCCCTTTTGATTTCTTGTTCTTTTCTTGTTATTATAAACTAAACTCATCTAATCTACCTAGATTAAATGAGTATTTGATGTTTTTATAGATTGATTAACTATTTTCCTCAATGAATATTTAGGGTTTTATTCAAGTATTGATTTTGATTTATATTGTTGCACTTTCATCTTCAATTGCATGCTAGTGGATGAGTGTTGTTACTTATTCTTTGCTAGAGATAGGTTTTGGAACACTCAAAATCAATTAGGTTTACTATGCTTGCTAGAGATAGAAGTATGGACTCCTAGGATTTATGTTCTATTTCACTTAATTTTAATGTTGTTCCTACTTGATTGGTTGTGAGAAGAGATTCCCAACTTTTACTTAGGAATTAGAGTTTGATTACTTGAGAAATATTCAAACTTACCTTTTGTGTGAAAATTCACTTGTTAATTGCCCTGAAGTTTCATTGAGCTGTTAGTTATTCATTCAATATAATCAAATACAAATCGAAGTCTAGGTGGATGCTCTATTTCTTATTTATTTCATCCTTAGTCTTGTAAATTATTGAATCTATCCTTTTAGGAAATAGTTGGTAATTATGATTTTAATTTTCATTTCTTAAACAACTTTAATTGTAAACTAGATAATGGTTTAAGTTTGAGCTAATACTTGCATTGGTGTCTCTGTGGATCAACCTCGTACTGCTATACTACCCAAACGATAGGTGCATTTGCCTAGAGTCAGAGTAGAATTAGTCATCGAGTATTATAAATTTTAAAACCCCTGGTGTTACTTTCAGCGTATCAATTCTCTTTGGGCTTTGTATTTCTTGGGCCTCCTTGGGCCTTTGTTTCATGATTCATAAGCTAGGGCCTTTTGTGTTCTGATTAGAACTGTATCATATATGATAATGATAAAATTAACTTTTGTTCTAATTAACTCTTTGGATTTACAATTATGGATCAAATTACTCTAATTAGACTAAATTTTCTATTGTAATTCGAGTCAAAATTTCTGCTAAATTGAACTAATTGGAATATTTGATCCAAAATTATAAGATAGGAGAGTTAACTGGATTAAAAATTAATTTTATCCTTAATTTAACATTTGAGAAAAATTTAAGGGACAAAATAAATCTTTATCCATTTAAAAAGAAAAAATATTCGCTAGAGAAATGTCAGCGCATAGGCAAATCTCAATGACAATTCTCATCCAGCATCAACCACATTGATGGCCTATGAGTCCTAATATTGTCTTTATATAGAACATGTCAAAAATTGATTGGGGGTTAACTAAGGGGGTCAAGGGGCAGTGGCTACATTAGGCACTTAGAAGTTTAGTCATGATGCAATAAGGGATGTTATAGCTAAGATGATAGTTATTGATGAGCTTCCCTTTAAGGTTTGTAGAGGGACAGTTTGTCCCATCTTTACAGTTCCTTCAAGGAGAACTGTGACAAGAGATTTTTATGATCTCTACACTAGTGAAAGGGCTTAGTTGAAGGCTTTTATTAAGGCCAATTTCCATAGAGTTAGCATCACCATTGACACTTGGACAAATGTTTATAAAATCAATTACATGTACCTTACAACACATTTCATTAATGATAATTGGAAGCTATATAAGAAAATTTTATCATTTGTTCCTGTCACCTCTCACAGAGGTGAATATTTGGGCAAGGCAATAGAAATGTGTTTATTAGGTTAGGGCCTTCAAAATGTTTTTACAGTAGCTATGGATAATGCAAGCAGTAATGATACTAATGTTGCATTTATAAAAAAAAAAAGGCTTTTAATTTAGGATGGGGTTGTTTATAATGGGGAGTTCTTACATATGAGGTGCATAGCTCATGTGTTGAATCTTTTTGGTTCGGGATGAATTGAAAATAATTAGTAATTCATTTAAAAACGTGAGAGCCCAAGTTAGATATATTAAGAATTCCCCTACCAGATTGAGAAATTTCAAAGACTTTTTTAATATGCTTGATATTCCATGCTAATCTTTTTTGGTTCTGGATGTTCCTACCAGATGGAAATCCACTTACATGATGTTGAAAATTGTATGTGCTTATAATAAACCCCTTTTGAGCTTTGACTAGAAAGACCCAAACATCAATTTTGATTTAGAAGATGATTTTCCTGAGCTTAGAGATTTTGTTGTCTGCAATAAAATGGCATATTGTTTTGAGACCTTTTGCCTGAAAACACTTAAAATTTTTGGGAACTCTATGTGACTTCAAACAAGTTTTTTCTAAAATTACTGATCTTGACTTGAGACTTAAAACCCTAAAAGAATCTGATGGTGTTGAACTAGGATTGATGGGGGAAAACATGAAATCTAAGTTTGACAAGTATTATGGAGACCCTTCTAAAATGAACAAACTCATTTTCTTTACCTCTGTGTTTGATCCTAAGGGAAAATGTGATCTTCTAGAGTGTTTCTTTGACTCTATATATGGTCCAATTATAGGATTAACTTTATTTAACAATGTTAAGAAGGATTTACAGAATTTGTAATATGAGTATGAGGTTATGTATACCTTCAAGGCTCCATCACAGTGAAGTCCTCAGTCATCTAACTCTTTAACCCTTTTTTATTCCCCTTCTATTTCTAGTAACTCACTTATCAATGCTAAATTCAAGTTTCATAAAATGCAAAAGGGTAGGTCCAAAACTAGTGAGCTATAAATTTACCTTAGTGAGTCTATCATGGAAAAGAAGGGATTAGACATTTTGCTAAGGTGGAAGCTTAACTCAGATAGATTTTTTATTCTTTTTAAGATGGCCAAAGATATTTTAGTTGTTCCTATATCCACAATTGCATTTGAAAGTGCATTTAGCACTGGTGGCAAAGTCCTTGGCCCTCCCTTGTAGGAGTTCTTTAAATCCTAAAATTGTGGAGGCCCTCATATGTTGATAAGATTGGATTAGAATGTCTAATAATCCAATCTTCATAAAAGAATCACTTGAAGATTTAGATAATTTGGAAAAAGGTGGCTTTAGTGCCCTAAGTTTGTATTATTATGATTTCAACTTGTCATTTCATTGATAACTTGTCATTTTTTTTAATGTTTGTAGAATTTCCTATTTTTGGAATTGGACAAACCTTTGTTGGTTCTATTTGAGATCTTTTGTGTAAGTTGTTTTCTCATTTGACTTTATTTCATTTGATAATTACTCTTATCTAGCTGATCTTTTACTTATTATCAGCTTCATGTTTACAGTGCAGCAAACTTTTTTATGACATCCCTTGTTCTGAAGAGCTTATAAGGTAACATTTTGTTATTTGATATACCATTTTGTAAAGTTCCTTAACCCTTACCGGTGATCCATATTATTTAAGTTGCTTGATTGCTTCCTTTTATACCATATTTACTAACTGATATATTAGATTTGAGGCATAACTTATTTGATTGCTTGCTTGCTTTTGCAATATTTTACTTGGTTTCTTCTGGTAAGAGTTGGTTGCCTGTATATTTTGAGTATAGTATACCACTGGTAAGCTTTTCTATTTTGTTTGGCAATGATGAGATGCAAACTACTATGATTATGTTTGATATTTAAGTGATTAACTAATTGTGTGAGAACCTCATTCCAGTTAGTATCTAACCTTATATCATACTTGATTACTTTGGAATCCCTAAGCAATTTGTTTGTTTGTTTTTTTGGCAATGATGAAGCTTTTACCATTTAATTGAATTCTAAATACATTTGGTTAATATACTGACATGGCATGAAAATTGTTAAATGGTTTGCAGTTTAACGATGTCGTCAGATATTAATTGCTTATGTTCAAATAAATTGAATTTTATAACCTAAGCCATTTTTTTATGTTGTATGAGGGCAGTGATGATGCTTCCACCTAGCTTTACTGATCGTGAATACAAGTATGATATTATGGAAGGGTATGAAAATCGTTAAATGGTTACAAATTAATGATGCAACTTGATATCAACTTGAATTCAATATGATTTGAAGAAAAAGGCATGAGCTCTATATATTTTACATTTTTCATTCCTTTTTATTTTTGTATTAGTTTACTAACTTACTTTATTTGTTTTTCAGGTTCTTATCTTGGAATCTTTTACAGATATTTTTTTTTTGCAATTGCACATACACAAAACACTATTTTGATTCATTTTGTTTTTTGTAAAGGGGTTAATTAGGGCATTTTAACTGTTAATTTCCCTTTATATTTTAATTAATATGTAATAGCTTAAGGACAAAAAAAAACTTAATTAATTATATTTTTTATCAATTTATTTTTTTCTGCTTAAACTTGGAAATGTATGTTAGGCCTAATAGCCCTAGCCCATAACCAAATAAACATTTTGAAACCAAATTGAACTTATTAACATCAGCGGTTTAAATTTAAAATGATTTTTCAGTTACAACAGTTTGGTAGGTTACCAATTTTAACATAAAATTGTTGGTCACTTTTTAGGACTCTAAGACTAAACTGAACTGACCGATGCCCAACCTTACGTATGACTAAGGACTCAACTCAAGTACAGTCTATTTCTCCATGCTCGCAATCTAAATTTTCCACATCTGATAGCAATACTTGTCCTATTATAGGAGAAGGATTTGTCATCTGTCATTCTTTCAAAAAATCTTACATCAAATATATTTCTTATTGTTCCATTAGAATATAATCCTTTATCTGTTAGCCAAATCACTTATACTATTGCTTGTACTGTAACTATTTGGCCTCTATTTTGTATTTTTTAGGACATTCTAACTCGAAAGATTATTGGTTATGGTGTTAGAAGGGAAAACTCTATTACTTGAAATTGATAGAAAGTGGAAAATCAATACTCAATCAAGTAAATCAAACTAGATGTGAAGACAAACATCAAAGGAATATATGCCACTAGCACAGAAGATTAGGACATCTGTCTTTGGGTTATCATAGGAAATTAAAACCATATTCTTTGTAGATGTGAATGAATTAGATTTTAATTGCGATATTTATGAACTTTCTAAAAGTCAATGTTTTTCTTATTTTCCAAGTCCAAATAAAAGTCTAAAATCATTTATAATTACTCATTCAGATGTTTGGGGTCCTATAAAAGTGCCTTATATTTCTAATCCTCATTTTTTATTACATTTATTGATGAATGTACAAGAATGACATGGTTATCATTACTTAACAAAAAAAAAAGGCGATGAGTATGCAACATTTTAGGAATTTCATAAGATGGCGGATGTTGTCCCAACAATGGACAACAAGTGAATTGGTGTTTCAAAAATTTTCTTATAACTTTTTAATCAAAAAAAACAATTTAAAAACTTAAATCTTTCCTCAAGCTTATATAAGAGATATAGAAAAGAGAAAATGAGATAAATGGCCTCCTTAAAAAGTCGTCTAAAAACTGAGTTTCAATCCACCGATTCTAAACCAAAATAGAGCAATAAATAAAGCAACAAATAAAAGAGAGAGAGAAGAGAATGCTCATGGTTTATAGTGGTTCAGAGACTCTTTCTCCTATATCCACTCTCTTAATCAACCGATTGAGGTTTCACTAATCTTAACCGAAGCCTCCAAACTTCTAGTTCTTTGCAATTTCACCCAAATTATAAATTGAAGCTTACAACTCCAAATACAATATTTTTTCAAAAGATTACAAGGGTTTACAAGTCAAAATACTTGGTTTACAATTCTAGGTTAAAATTTTATAATGAGAATCCTAGCACAAGTTTTCTTAAACTCAAATGATTATAATGAAAGACCTAAAGTTTAAGAAAATAAGAGAGTATGAGAAATAATAGGCTTAAAGCACAATGAAAATGAGTTACAAAGTAATAGAATAGTTCTCTCTATTTAATTAACTATATTTCTGATATACCTTAGCCTTCTTGAAGCTAAAATGGTGCTTCTAACATTCAAAAAGTACAAGTGGAATCATCTCCAACATTTAAAAAAATATGTCAGAATGATACCATATGGTCATATAGTCTTTGATCATACGATCGTATGAAGTTGTTGAGTTTGAATTGAATATAGCCATTGGAGTCATACGATCGTATGATGTCCTATTCATATTATCGTATGCTCTTGAACCAAAAGTCCAAAACCCTACTGGACTTTGTCAATACGGTCGTATGATGGACTTTCATACCGTCGTATAAGACTTGTCTCCTGTACAAACTTAACACTTTATTTCTAAAAGCTTTGTTAGTTCAATCAAAGTATTTGTTCATATATTATAAGCACCATGAAAATTAATAAGCACAAAATGCAATTCTCATACTCATATATCCATGAAAATATATTTTTGATACATTATGCATTAATTGAATCAACTAGACTAACAATTTTAGAATCATCGAAATATGAAGGATAACAATTTCACCTTTTTTGATGATGACAAAATCTTAACTTAGTTTCAAGCAAAAACATATAATGTATGCAAAAATTAAGCTTTAAGTTTGTCAAAATTTTATGCAATTAGGCATAACTCCCCCTATCAATATTCCTTCATTTTTGTTGAAAATTTTCCATAAAAATTTAAAAACTTATACATACTACAATAATCAAATTTTAAAACTTATGCATATTCCAATAATCAAATAGTATAACCATTATGCATAAACAACATAGCTCAAAATAATAAACTCATATTAATCTCATACTCAACAACAGTAAACTCATATTCAATAATAGCTTGAAACTAACATAATTCTCCCCAATTTTGTCATCAAACAAAAAGGTAAAGGCTAGAAATCAATCAAGAAAATATCAATAAAAAAATATAGAAATTATAAGCATTAACCACTGAGTAATAACTTATGGAAAAAAAACACTAGGTAATAACCAAAGTACTTTAACATTAAAATCAAATACCCAAATATAACACAAAATATCAAATATATTCAACATAAGCAAACCAAATATCCAAAGAAACTTAAATAAGCAAACAAACCAACAAACAAAAGCATAAGGCCATAAGGACTAATGTACCAAAATACATGAAATAAACATAAAGTGTCAATATTCCATAAAAAACATAAAACCAGTAGATTTTTGGCTGGAGGAAGAGAAAGACAATGAACCAAATCACTCATCATGTTATATATTTTGCCTTGTTGCTCGATGATATTGTCTTTGTGCTTTGCAAAGGAGGTCATCTGATCATCCCAAGTACTTAACTTCCCATTGACTTCAAGTTGGAAGTTGTCCAACTTCTAATTGGTTTCCTCAATCAAGCCCACAAATTTATCTTAGAACTCTTCATCTAATTCTTCCTCTCTTACTTCGGATTCAGATTCATCTGACTCTTCTAGTTGAGCGTAAACTATTGCTTGCCTTGCAATCTCCTCCACCATAGGTGGAGCAGAATCCAGAACAAGATTATACTGAGCACCAACCTTCCTAATCAATTTCATGTTGGTCTAAGTGCTAAAATCAATAATATCCTTCTTTTTACTTTGCACAACATATTGTTCATCAGTGTCTTCATTAAAGAAATTAAATACGAAAGATAAAAGAGTCACAACCCACCCCCAATGAATCTTGCCTTAGCCGGATAATCTAGTCAAGAAGTGCTTCCAATTGGCAATTAAAAACCTTGCACCATTCACCTTCCTATCATTAAGCATGTAATCACAAATGAAGGTTTCAACCCTCAAAATCTTGCTATGATTCTCTTTAACAAATAGTGAATTAACAAGGATTTTGCGAGCCATCTTTAGCCTTACACTAGTTAATCAAGACGCCTTGGCATTTTGGCTCTTCGCCAACTCTAGTCCATTTATAATTCTTCGCCAAATGGTGTTGTCATCCCAATCCTTAGGAATATAAGCCAAACCCTCATTACTAATACCCTAATGTCCTCCTATATCTCTCACAATGACATGATATTCTTGCTTTCTAAACTTAAACTTGAAGGATTCCTCATCCTCCACAATCCTCAAGGTAGAAAAGAATTCAATGGTTAAATTGGCATACACATCCGGTGAAATACTAGGGCAATGCCATGTATCAAAGATTCAACCACCTATTTCTCTTTGGAAACATAAGTATATGGTAATCACATTTCTTTAGAAAAATCAATCTACAACTGAAATTCACTGTTAAAGTAAAAGGCGTAATAGTTTAACCATTACGACATCATTTTATAGGCAGTATCCGAGCAATTAAGGATTCTATTCACATCTGATTAACTGAGTGGGGCTTTTTTATCTCTGACTTCTTCGAGAGACTTACTTTTTCTATTTGTTTCTCCATTCTAGTTCCCAGTTTAAGGAAACTACCGAAGACGGCTGCCGACAATGGGAGTACCTCATCTTCTCCTTCCTTTTTTTTTTTTGCTTTCTTTTACTAGTTTATGTATCTAATTCTCACTTTAGTTTTAATAAGTCCAGTGAAGTGAAGCCACTAATGGCTCTTAATAGCTCTGTCATGCAAAGTGGCAGCTTTTCCAGTTATCTCAAAATTTTGAAGAGCTTTTTAATATCTATGATTGAGAAAAAGATTTACTCCCTAATTTAAGGTCTAGAACGATCAGATTTGAAGGGACCAAGGTTGCATGCAACGAATTTGTTT
Source organism: Codiaeum variegatum (assembly GCA_948294925.1). Classification (NCBI taxonomy): domain Eukaryota; kingdom Viridiplantae; phylum Streptophyta; class Magnoliopsida; order Malpighiales; family Euphorbiaceae; genus Codiaeum; species Codiaeum variegatum. Next base: position 9,371 of record CAOJBK014951289.1, read on the forward strand.
GGAGATGGTTATAGTTGGCTTTATGGGAAAGAAGAAGACCTTGAGGGAGAAGGCCTGAGTTTAAGGCACCGATGATTGTTGCTGACCTCATTTTACTTGATATGTCTTTCTCATAGTTATGGGATTAGTTTTTTTGGTGTAAAGCTAAGTATGCACCCCGATGCTAGAGAATTTCTTAATGTCTTCTAGGTCGCCAACAGCTGCTACTTTAGTAGAGGTTCCCTTTATTAACCTAAGGGAGATGAAGAATTGGATTTTGGTAGTAGGCCTGGAGACAAGTTGTGGGGCTTAAAGAACATTGTAAAAAACCCTCATATTGGGTTTGAATTTTTCTAGATTTCTTCTAGTCTATTTAATTTTCTAGTATTGAATATACAATTTATATAAAATGGGCATAATCCCATTTTTTGTTCGAATGAATGAACACTTCCTGCAAAAAAAAGTTGATTACATAACATATAACAAACTAATGATAATTAGTTGAAGCTAAATTAGAATAGCCATTCAATTTGAATGAAATTATAAAATCACTCTTAAATTACATCAAATTTGGTTTTTCCATTATTGTTATACATGGATGTTTTTAAAATTTCACTTAACATGTTTTAAAAAATCAAATCTAAAAATCTCTCAATCTTGAAAGGAAGTCCCAAATCCCATACTAGATTTGACCTCCAAAGACAATTTAAAGATTGACAAAAATAAAAGGGACAAAAATAAACAAAATAAAAAGTTTATCCACATATTGCAATGGCATAGCAAGTACGTATAGGCTGATTAAGGAAACAATCTTAGATCTATTATCCAGAAAAATATACACTTTGTCATTAGATTATTTATCTAGGTATAAAAACAAAAAAAAAATTAAATAATTCAATTTATACTTTAGATTGGTCAAGTTCAACATCCTTAATCAATGGAATATCTTGTAAAAGCTTGATATCTTCTTCTTTGAAATTGGATTTCATTTGCTTCTCATTCTCAATTGCCCGACTATACACTGTCATTCCCACAACAGTAAGGACGATTCCAATTATATTTTTAAGTGTAAGTTGTGAATCAAAAAGTACCCAACCCAATATCAGAACACATACTATTTTCATGTGTCCTAAAACTTGAAACGACACCGCAGAGAACCACCTAATGCATAGGTATCGGCTCACATTGCAAAATACAGCCAATGAGCAGGAGAGAATTATGAAAAACTGCATAAGTAAATACCAATCTTATAAGAAACATAAAATAAAATGTTAATTGAATATAATTAGTGCAAATTTTAGTTTTGATGGATATGAACATTAAAATGGTTTTTTGTAAAATATATCATATGTGATACCGCTCAACATTGGCCTAGTTCGGTCCTAACTATCTGATCAGAATCTAGTCGAACCTTAGAGCACCTTGGTTCTACCCGAACCCTAGGCACTCAACAAGATTTGTACTATTTAGCATTCGGTAGTTCGGATCCACAGAAGACAGGTGTCGCTGGCCCCATTGAGAGGTACACTGCAAGATACTTGGAGCACGCACGTGTCCCCTTCAACAGGGTTTTCACCCTATAAATACCATGCTCAGCAGCCCATACAAGGTAATGTTCACATGCAAAGCCAAACTCTAAACTAATATCCATTCTTGAGAGCTTTCCCACTTCAATCTATTCCCGACTTAAGCGTCAGAGGGTTATCGCCGGACACCACGTCCGGCCACCTATGACCATTGTCTTATCTGTGCAGGCTGTTCCAACTTAGCTAGAGTGATCAGAATCTGGCAGTGTGACAAACCTACACGCATCAATATGAACATAATCTGGCTATATATTTTGTGATAAGGGCTGATTGGAGTTGACGTAGCATTAATAATGTCATGTTATATTAGCTCCAATTGTCAGTCAGTAAATATATAGTCAGATTTTATTTTATAAAAATTTTAATGTTCTTGACATCAATTTTATGATAATTGTTGATTTTTGAGTCAATAAAAGGGTAAAAAACATCTGACATCACTAAACTTTTAGTGATTTATCGTTTCAGTCACTAAGATTTAATTTTGTTCAATTCAGTCACCAATCTTCAATTTTACTCACAACGGCAGGTCACTGGAAATTTTTTTGTGACGGAATCCGACATAGCTATCACGTGGCAATCGAATGCTTATGTGGCAAGCTGACGTGGCAATTAATTATTTACATACTATTAGGCGTAGCGTAAAAAATTAAAATACTTGTTTTTAATTTTTTTATTAAAAATGAAATAAATTTTAAAATATATGTTATTTTAATAATATTTTTTATATATTTATTTTCAAATTTGAAAACAAAAATAAAAAATCAAACAAGCTCTGAAAAAACATAAGAACTTACAATTTGTTGTAGAGAAGAAGATAAAACGGCAACAAGAGCAGAGAAAAAGCCTTTGACATTAAATTTGACATCAGTGACAGTACAAACACCAACACCCGCAACTACTACCATCACAGCCATTTTCACTTCTCTTGAGTAGTGTTTCCCATGAAAAATCCATCCCATTACACATACTACTGAAATCATACTTAATTTTGAAATCTACACAAAAAAAATATTGAATTATTCATTTAATCAAATCACAAAATAATACAAATTATTGAAATATAAAATTCAATAATACAAATTGAATTTTTGAATTATTTTTTATGATATAACAGTTTTCACTTTCTATCAACTGATGTGATATTATCTTATTTATCATATTATTTTATCAAAAATAAATTCTATAAAATATTTTTTTTATATATTGATTTCATCTTAAAGTGTGCGCTTTTATATTTCGATATATAAAATATTAATTCAAAATAGAATAAACTATATTTTAACCTTTAAGTTTTGACTCAAAAAATATTTATGTTCTTTTAAAAAAAAATCAACTAAAAATTTTTCATATTTTAGAACTATTAACACTTTAGTTCTTGTTAATTTTTTTATTAAAAAATCTATAAAATACTAAAATACCTCTCAACAGGCATTTGGTGAAAGGTTAAAAAAAAAAAAACTAAAAACATTTTAAACCTAAGTCTGTACATTCCTCATCTTTCTATACTAACTCAAATCATGAGACTAATCGCTCTATGAAGATTACAGACATTACTCTCCTCCTCGAGTATTATAGAAAATTTATGCTAATTAAG
>CAOJBK014951415.1:0-14304 GCA_948294925.1 Codiaeum variegatum
GTGAGTAGGCAAAAAAGATGAAGCATTTGCCTTTATAGTCTGCACTCTTTTTCTTCCTTTTCCTTAAATTAAGGAGGAAAATAAGGGATTGTGTCTTGTTGACTTATTAACTATGGTTAGTCAATTAATCAACAAGATTAAGACCATAATTAGTAAGAATCATCTTTAAACCTTAATTAACCACATCTCATATGGATTAAGCTAACATAACATGTCAAACTTAATTATTTTAATTATTCATCCAAAATCATTTCGATTAGTCATACCCATTTATATCTCATACAAATTAAGACTTAATTGAAATTTATCCTTTTGTGAATTAAACATCAAGATATGCTATCATCCTTGTAAATTTAATTACATGTTCAATTCTATCATCATTAATAATTAATTAAACTCTTTAATTAATCATTAATATGATACATACAAGCTAATGGGAATCACCATTTGGTATGTGACTGAGTAGGTTCATGTTCTAATTAGCAATGGGATAAAGAAAACTCTTTTCTTTCCACCAAGTGTGTTAACCTAATTCCACACTTAGTCCCATAAGTCGTGAGTGACATCTAGCATAACATATCGCGACTACCCAATTAGAATTGAATGTCGATGTTCTTATCCTCGACATAAGCACGGACCTCTCGATCATAATTACCGTGCACTTGAATCCCTTCATTACAGATTCTCGATCTCAGCAGAAGAAGTCAAACCCTATGTGTTCGATCATATGACTTCTATCCAGTGTGAGTTCTTGATAAATTGGTTCCTACTAAAAACTCTTTCTAGTGAACCTTATCCACCCTTGCCAGGGATTTGCATATCAAGAACAACTAGAAGTCATATCATTCCTTCCTTGGTTACCCAAATTAATGAATCCTTTCTTTTTTAAAAAACTTATCCCAACATACCACTAATTATGGCCACGACATGCCATATACCAATACATGACTAACATCGATATGTAAGCGGTAACAAACCACAACCACCAATTTTCCAGATAACATGTCACCTCAAATCTAAGGATTATATGCATAATCATGATCTAGATGATGCAATATTGACTAGTAGATTACAACCCATGTATCCATTATCTAACATCACTGTTCAACTTACTCATCTCAACAGTGTGCTCACTTGTTGTCATGACATCAAATTTCTATAACATGAGACTCATTACCTCTATACCAATAAGTATCTCTACTTATCATGGATGACAATAGAGGTGATGGTCTTCCGGATTAATGGTGTCCCTACCAATAATCCTATGACCATGAACAACCTTTAAAGCATATGTTAAAAGGGAAATTTGTCACTCATATTCTCAAACTCTTTGAGAATAGATTCCCTAAATAATACTTAAGGGACATATATATGTTCGATATAAGGAATTGTTTCACTTAAAGAACATATATAGTAAAGCTAGTTAGGTTTTCATTTACATTCACATGCTTAGTGTAGGTCTAGGGCATACACTGCTAACAATATTGACCTCCCAAGCTATATCAGTTGCATTAATGTTTATCCCATTAGTCCTGGACAACAACCCCATCCCTCTATAAGGCACATTCAATGTGACACCAACCCAATCATAGTAATCAAACAAGTTTAGATCAAATAAAGAGGCCAGAATCTTCAAATAGATACGCCCACACTCATTTTATAGAAAAATGGTGGAAAGGATAATCAGTAAGTAGACTTAGGCACACTGATCTATGGAGTAAGAATCCAAATCCCTCTTGTGGTTAATCAGTTTTGTCCGGGACACTATCCCTCTAGAATTGTGAGGAGGACCCGCCTCGAGCAGGTTATGCAGAACCCGAGGGTGCCGTACCTCAGAGTCAAAGATGACAGGCCTATACCTAAGTTGCATACTAGTCAAGCAATACCACTCAACTGGGGTCATAGTCATCTCCCCCACATGTAGGTGAAAGGTATTGGTGGTCCACCACCATCCCTCAGCCAAAGCAAAAATAAGATTATTGTCAGACGTATGCCTAATATTTAGACTCCTCCAACTAGATAGATGAGTCGAAGCAATACAAGTAGCCATAGCTTCAAAGCGACACAAAAAGGCTAACACATTGCACAACTTAGACCAAACACCCTACTAACTATGTTCGGCATCCTACAGGTATAAATCCCATCATATTATATCTCTTTTATTTTATTTGGCATGGAAAAAATAAAATGAGTGAAAAATTAAAAGTCCATTAAAAAAGAGAGCATTGGAAAAAAAAAAGAGTGCATAAAAAATGAGCTATCGAAAAAAAGGGAAAAATGAGAAAATGCACAAAAAAATGAAAATGGCACAAAAAAAATAAAAGGGAGAAAAGAAAAAATACCATTGGGTCATCGTGCTAGCTCGAGTGCTACTATTGGTTTTGTAAAAGAATGGCATTCGGAGTTGTCACAGGTTCATCAGCCTCTATGGTTTGAATATTGATCAAAAAATAACCAAAAATGTCGAGGTCAGTGGATGGACCGAGTAAATCTATGACAGTGGCAGGACCAGGTAGACTGTCTGCACCAAATATGTTGTTAGGACCAAACTAATCGTCCGAACCAAAATTATCGGTAGATGGACTGGCTAATTCGTCAGTGCCAAATAATTACTCAACGGAAGTGTACAAGTCTTTGTTTGAGCCGGAGAATAGAGTGACATGCTTGCCTTTTAAAGACGTATGTAATTGCATAGACAAATCTTTCTCCTGAATATTATTGGTCGGTATCATTCAGAAATTATTTGGCTCAGAAAATTAGAAAGGATGAAAGTGTAAAAGTTGAGAAGAAAAGAAGTTATGATAATAACAAGCATTGTAAGCCCTTATATAGGCAAAACTATAGCTGCCACTTCATTAAAGCATTCACACTTATCAGTCACATTTTTCGCAAAATGAGACTACTAAAGGGGGCTGTTATGAACCCATATTTTTACACCATTAAATTTGACCCATCAATACAAGCTCATAAGTTCAAACTATGCTCAAATCGATCTTTGAACGTACCTAGAAAACCCAAAAAAACAAAACAAAATGGATTGGACCAGACCTCAAAACTTGGGCATATGCATTAGGGCCCAAACGCATGTGTTTGAGCCCAAATGCATGTGTTTGAGGCCTTACGCATGCATTTGGGTCTAGACACACATGTTTAGGCTCACACACATGAGTCTGAGATCTGATGCATCGAGCCCACTTTTTTGACATGGTTTTTTATAAATTCGACCTCCCAAGTCACCTTTTAGATAGATTTTTTAGATACGAAACCTCTGCTTAAACACTTTTTTGAACTATTTCTATGCCGAAACTCTGCCAAAAACACCTCCGAACACTAAAATTCAAACCGAAACACCCAATTCTCTACATTCCAATTAGACATTCAGTTCATAATTCCCGAGTCATATTCTAGTTAGTGCACAGATAAACTTCTCCAAATGCAATGGAGACCCGATCCGGCTTCATCAAACTGTCAAATCCTTCGGTTTTAAAGTCTCAAAAGTCAAAGGTAGAATATCTAAAAATGGTATAATATTTTGGTTCTGAATAAAACCCTTAAAACTAACTTAGGCATTATTTCACAATTCAAAAATCTATTTTTCACTAATCAAATCCTTAAATGATTAACATCTTATTTGTTTGATTCTTTTCAAATAAAATGAATTAGCTTCTCAACATTCAACCAACTAAACTCACAATTTTTCAGAACGACCCCACCCTTTGTGGGAAGGGAGAATGATGTGGAGTTTGATTCATATTCAATAGGATACGACGGCAAGCCATTCTAAGGCTTCAATTCCAAAATTATTTCCCTTTTTCCCTTTTCTTTTATTTTTTTTTTATTTTTATTTTTATTTTTATTTTTATTTCAGTTTATTTTCCATATTTTATTATTTTCATTTTATTTTATTTTTATTATTTTGGTTTTGTAATTATTTGGGAGAATGTATGTCTTTCCCAGATCTTTTAGACTGGAGAAGGGATCCCCTATGTTTACTTTCTATTTTAATGTATTTTTTATTTTTTCTTTATTATTCCACATTTAGATTGCTTACTGTGGATGTGTGTCTTTCTTAGAACCTTTCAAGGCTAGAGGAAGGACCCCTATTCATTTTCTTCCTTTCATTGCTTTTCCATTATTATTGTCATTCATGCTATTATAACTACCCATACATCATATTGGTATGCTATAATTGTTCATGCACCATAATTGTATGCCATACATACATGGAAAATAGTTTTTTTTTTTTAAAATCAAAACCGTACAAATATTTTTAAGCCAAAGTTGTTTAGAAAATGAAAAATCAATTTTCTAAAACATTTTTATCAATCATGAATCTCTAAACCCACCTTTGGTTCAAGGCCTGCCATTTCCAATAAAATTGGATAAAATATTAGATTTTTTAAAAATGGAATTAAAACGGTTTCTTGATCACCTTGAAAATTAACTTTTTCTAAAGATTGAGTGGTGATTCACACTTTCACACATGCACCTAACAAACTCATAAGGAGTTCACCAAAGTGGGAACCGCTGAAACTACGATGCCATACGTAACCTGACTCCACAGGGTTGGTTTTCTCGAGCCATAAACTTGAAGGCACACTGCCGGCCACCTAGGTTTGGATGGGCCCTCACACTACTGTGTCTTTTAACACATTAAGGTGGCGTCTACGACCATATAGGTCATGCCTACGATAATGCCAAACTGTAGAATTTAAAGTTAAATGATTTTGAATTTGACATTAATGCTTGTAACTACTTCAAATCTTGTACCTACACAATTATTTTGAAATAATCAGTACTTTCACTTTGATATGCCAGAATAAAAACCATGGGAAACTAGGACTTGGCATCAGTTGATTTGGCTCGGTTTGGTCACAAAAATATAAAAACCAACTAACCATTTTTTTCTAAAATCAGAAACCTTACCAAACCATTCTATATGAAAAAACGGTTTTAAATTTTAACCAAAGAATTCAGTTGGTTCAGTTATTTAATTCGGTTATGGGCCTGGCTAGCCCTTAGGCTCAATATACAGTTGTTTAGTTCAACAAGAAAAATAATTGAAGTAAAAAAAACATAAATACTAAGCATTTTGTTTGTATTGAGCCCATTACATAAGTAAAAATATAGAGGGCATTAAATTAGAGAAAATTAACATAAAAGAATGCCTTAATTAAACCCTTTTACAAAAAACAAAACAAAACAAAACAAATGAACACAATTGTGACTGTTCTGTGTCATATATGTGCAGTTGCAAAAAATATTGTATATGCAAAAAGAATCCATGTTAAAGAACTTGAAAAATAAAGAAAGTAAGTTAGTAAACCGATAAAGAAATAACACGTACTGAAAAAATTTAAGCATATAGGGCTCAGGACAAATTGCTTCATTCAAATTGAATTAAAGTAGATATTAGGTTGCATCGTTAAACTGCTAACTATTTAATGGTTTTTATGCCCCCCCATAATATCGTACTTTGATACATGATCAGTTAAGCTAAGTGGTGAAAGCATCATCATTTCCCTAACTGACACAACATTAAAATGGCTTAGGATATAAGCTTCAATTTAATTGAATACAATCAATTAATATCTGGCAACATCGTTAAACTGCTAACCATTTAACAATTTTCATACCACATCAGTATATTAAGCAATTGTATTTAGAATTCAGTTGAAGGTGGAAGCTATCATCATTGCCAGAAAAACACACTAATTTCTCAGGGATACCAAATAAATCAAGTTTGATATAAGGTTAGATACTAACTGAAAAAGTTAGTAAATCACTTAAATATCAAACATTATCATAGCAATTTGTATCTCATCATTGCAAAAAATATACCAAAAAAGCTTACCAATGATGTGGTATACTTAAAATATACTAATCTTACAAAAAAAAAACATGTAAAGATTGCAAAAGCTAGCAAGCAATCAACAAGTTATGCCTTAAATGTCAATATATCAGTCATCAGTTACTATATAGAAGGAAGCAATCAAGCAAGTCAAATAATAAGGATCAATAGTAAGGATTAAAGAACTTTACAAAATGAATGTGAAGCAACAAGTTGTTGCCTCAAAAGCTGTACAGATCAAGGAGTGTCATAAAAAAGTTTGTTGTATTACAAACATGAAGATAGTGTTAAGTATAACATCATGGAGCCAAAAGAAATTATCAAATGACAAAGTAAAGTGAAAAAGCACTTTACACAAAAGATTTCAAACAGAACCAACATATGTTTTCCCAAGTCCAACAGTAGGAAATTCTACAAATAATTAAAAAATTACAAGTTATAAATGAAATGAAATATTGGTATCTTAATAACACAAATTTTGGTAAACAAGTCACCTTTTTCTAAATTCTATAAATCTCCAAGTGTTTCCTCAATGAAGATTGGATTATTGGACTTTCTAATCCAATCTTAACAACAAATGAGAGACTCCACAATTTTAGGAGTTAAAGAACTCCTATAGGGGTTAAGGACCCCGCCACTAGTGCTAAAAGCACTTTCATAAGCAACGGTTGATACATGCACAACTAAAATATCTTTAGACATATTAGAGAGAACAGGAAACCTGTCTGAGTTTAGCTTTCACCATAGCAAAATGTCTAACGCCTCCACTTCCATTATAGACTCACTTAGGTAAATTTCAAGCTCACTGGTTTTAGCCTTACCCTTTTGCATTTTGTGCAACTTAAACTTAGCTTTGATAAGTGAGTTACTAGAAAAAGAAGAGGAATCAAAAAGAGTTAAAGAGTCAGATGACTGAGAACTTAACTGAAAGGGAACTGTAGGGCATACATAGACTCATACTCATAGTACAAATTCAACAAATCCCTCTTAACTTTGTTAAATAATGTTAAACCCATAAGTGGACCATACATTGAATCAAAGCCTAATTTGTTTCTGTGAAAGAAAATTCAGGTTTTTATTTACATTAAATTAGTGGCTAATTTTCTTTGATTTCCTAATTTGTTTCTGTGAAAGAAAATTAGGATTTTACTTAAAAATACTTTAAATAGTAAAAAATAGAAAGAACTTAAAACATTTACCTTTCATGATAAAAATATTCACTGGAATACTTAGATCCATAGAAATCAAGGCCAAAACCTAACATGCAAGCCTTAAAAATAAATGTTAGATCATGTAAATATATGTATTAAAATAACAAAAACTTAAATAAACAATCAAAAATTTAAAATTTAACGTTAATGCCTTAATTTTTTTTAGACTTAGGGTGTGATCTAAGACTGAGAAAGAAGAAAAGTTACTAGGGCTTCCACCACAATATTTCAGTGACTGATCATTGACTTTGTCTCTGATTTGGTTTAGAATCGAGGCTCTAGGATCGAAAAAGGAAGAAAGAAAGTATTAGAAATTAGGGTTCATAGCAGTAATGCATAAAATTGGGGCTTCCACCAACCAACTCATTGTTTCTGAAAACACAAACAATAAAAGATGATAAGAAAATGAGAGATTATAGTAGATTTACAAGGATCCAGACTAAGTTCAGTCTGGATTCAAGAGAGAGAAAGAGAAATTGAGTGTTCTAGTAGAGCGAACGACAAAAATGAAAGGGAGTATAAATGAGGGGTAAAGTTTATAATAGGGGTATTTATAGTTAGGGTTATATAGGTAGTTTAGTTTGGTTAGGGAAAATCCTAACCCGTTATTGAAAACCAAACACCGAAAAACCATATTCTCAACCCTTACCATATTGTTAACCTGTGTATATCGAACTATTTCTAAAATTTTGGTTAAACCAAAATTTTGCCCACCCCTAAGGGCAACCCTACTTAGGTTAATAACCTCCCTTTTTTTTTATTTTTACAAATCACATTGAACATAAAAACAAATTTGAAGTACATAGGAAAATACTCCCTCCGTTCACAAATAAGTGTCAATCAAGGTTAAAATAAAATTTTTAAGGTAATCATATCTTTATCTTAAATGGACAATATTGCCCTTATTAAAACTCTATTTCTATTGGTTGAAATAATTTATCTTAAAAAATGACTCTACATTGTCTTAGAAATGAACAAAATAAATAATGGTAAATTTTGATTTTTATTATACTTTATTGCATTGATTTCCTAAATTACCACTTATTTATGGACAAAACGCAAAATCTTATTTAACACTTATTTGTGGATGGAGGGAGTATGACCTTATAAGTTAAAGTACACTCCCCCTAAATTCATGTTATCATATCAAAGAATAAGTTATGAGGGTGTTCCTAAGTTCAATCTAAGTTCAAGTATCTAAGTGAAAAGGTTAAATGTTCAAAAGTTTTAAGGCATGAATTAGGTTATAATTCAAGTTTAAGTTTAAGTTATGTTCATGTTATGTATAATCTCTATGCTCAATCTTCTCACCCTTTGACAAAATTAAAAAGGGAATTACAATCACAATAAGATGAAGGAAAAGGCATACTTTTATTTAAAAATGAAAACTATGTACATGACATGAAAATTAAAAATATAAAGAAAACTAAAACATAGAACGTAGAATTTAAAAAGTAAAAAACACAAACACATCATAAGAATTTAAAATTTTCTATTCATGGTTATGGTGAAGGCTTTGACTTGATCCTTAGTTGGGAGGTGGAAGGTAAAGAGTCATAAGATCAATGGGGCACTCAGGATGGTTCATGCTCATTCGAAGTTGATTGAAATCCATATAGAGGTGATGTAGCTTATACCCTCAAGAATAGTATCAAATTTGCTTTACCTTCGAGGTTGATCTTTCATTGAAGTAATTTCCTCCTTCTTACTATCTTTAACCATTCTAAATCTCTTTTCTTGTATTGATGGTTGCTTAGTTTCCAAATAGGAACATCATCATCCATCTTAAGGCACTTTAAATTGATAAAGTTGGCTAGGTTGATTCTGTCATTGAGAGGTTTGAGGGCTTCATCCTTAAAGGAGCCTTAGAATTGCAGGGTGATCACACCAAGGTATTTTGCAATCAAAGTAACTTTGGAAGTATAATGAATATTACGATAAGAAAGTTGCTTGTGTGATCAAAATTCTCTAAGAGCATTTTTGTAGGGTTTAGCCCCTTGTCTGTTGTGAGTAAATAAGAAATTTTCTCATTGCCATTCAAAGGAGCATGAAGAGTATAGGAATGGACTCGGCGGATAACCCAATGAAAAGGTTTATGAAGGGACACAAGTAAGTGAGAATTTGGCTTTATGGGTGGTCGTGTCAACAGAGATGGTTTTCCAAAACCCTTTAGGCTTTTCAATATGTTTAAAGGCAAAGATTCGACCATCAGTGAATTTAAAAATTTGTTGAATTTCCTCAAAGGAAAGTTTGTATGATTTTCCTATCATACAAAAGGAAATTTCATACACCCCTTATTATTTTTAAAGTTTGAAAGAAGAGATGAATTCACTGGTTTAGGTAGGATATCCATCCTCTTTAGGTAGCAAGAGGTTTTCCCAGGAATTGTAGTTGTAGAGAGTACAAAATTGATGTTCAAGGTTTACCTTCTTCAAAGCATCCCAATCGAGATTTTAGTGTGTGGTTGAATGACTCAATTAAAGGTGGTAGTATATTTAGCTCTATGCTTGGCTTCAATGAAAGATTTTCCTTACATTAACCTAACCATTTTCTCTTTGGATAGATTCCTTTGAGTTATAGGTTCCTCTTATTAGAGATGTATACTCTAGAGCAATATACAGTGTATATGTTTGTAATAATAATTCCCAAAAGGAAATATAATATATGTATTTCGTTTAATGAATAGTTCATTTTAATGTTAAATATATATATGTTCCATAAGTCTTATGAGAGTTTGAAAATATGAGTAACATATTCTTTTTTTCCATAGACTTTAAAGAATGTTCATTGTCATGGATTATTGGTTAGAACGTTATTAATCTGGAAGACCATCATCTTTATTTTCATCAATGATAAGTATGAGATACTTATTTGTATGAAGGTAGTGAGTCTCATGCTATAGACATCTGGTGTTGTGACAACATGAGAGCATACTCATGTGATGAGTAAGTGGAACAACGATGTTATGTGGTAGACATATAAGTTTTATTCACTAGTAAATATCATTTAGATTGTAATTGTGCAAATAATCCTTAGACTTGAGTTATCTAGCATATTGGTGGCTACAGTTTGTTACTGCTTACATACTAATACTATCCAAGTATTAGTATATGAAATGTGTTGGCCATAATCAGTAATGTGTTGAGGTCAGTGATCTCCAAGAAAGGATTCAATAAGTTGGGTAAATAAGGAAGGAATCCTATGACTTCTGGTTGCTCTTAATACTCAAATCCTTAGCCAAAGTAGATAAGATTCACTAGAAAGAGTTTCTAGTAGGAATATCATTTCTCAAGAACTAGAATTAGATAGAGGTCATATGATTTGGCATATAGGGTTTGACTATTCCGTGACCCTAGCTAAGATCGGGAATCCGTAATTAGGGAATTCAAAAATGTGGTAATTATGATCAGGAGGTCCATGCAATCTCAAGGATATGATCACCGACATTCATTTCTAATTAGGTACTCATTATATGTTATGCTAGACGTCACTCATGACTTATGAGGCTAAATATGGAATAAGGATTACATACTTAGAGAAAGAAAAGAGTTTTCTTTATTCCATTGCTAATTAGAACATGAACCTTGTAAGTCACATACCACAAAGTAATTCTCATATTTTGGATATAAATTATATTAATAATTAATTAAAGAGTTTACTTAATTATTAATGATAGCTAAATTAAACTTGTAACTAAATTTACAAAGACTCTAGCATGTCTTGATTCATAAAGGGATTATTTTAATTAAGTCATAATTTGTATGACATATAAATAAGAATGATTAAATTGAAATGTTTTTGGACAAATAATTTAATTAGCCATGAATATGAGATGTTTAACCTAATCCTCATTAAATACGGGTATTTAAGGATTAGAAAGGATTCCTACTATCTATAATCTTAATACTATTGATTAATTGAATAGTGAAATAGTCAAATGGTCAAGAAAACTCACTTCTTATTCTCCTCATTGTTTTAAGGAAGAATGTTGGAGAGTGTGGGTGTAAGACTAGGTAGGCTTTCATTTCTTCCTAAGGGATTTTGAATTGATTACTATTCATCTTCTTCTTCCTTTGGAATTTCTTTCTAAGAGTTAGAGAAAGAAAGAGAGAAAATAGTTTTCTCGACTACACAAGTTAGAGAGAAAGGAGTTTGCTTTTGAAGAAGAGTTCTTCAACTCCAAACTCTTCTTGTTCTATTCCTTTGAGAAAGGTGTGTGGAGATTTCAAGTTAAATATCAATCCCCAACTCTCAAGCACTCAAGTATAGGAGTAATAACCAAGCTATAGTCATATAAGGAGAGAGAGGTTCAAGCTTCTTGAAGAGTCAAGGAGATACAAGCATTGGGAAAGCTTCAGAATGTTTCAAGATAGAGGTTTCACACTTGGGGAGCTAAAAGAAGAAGGGAGTTGAGGTATTTAATACGTCTAAATCTTCTTGGTTAAATTTGTGTTTTGCACATAAATTGGTAAAAGTATCATTGGTTGAGTTATTGGTCCAAATTCTAGGTTTAGGCATTTATCAAATAGTTTGATAAATGGCTAAATCTACTATGTTAAAAGTGTTTTAACATAGAACTAAAAGTTTTTTAAATGTTTTCAAAATTAAAATGACAAAGTTTTTCATTTTTGCTTCCGTTGTGTGACTCGATAATTCCTTCAAATAGTAGCTGAGCCACCTAATTTGTTGTGCAAAACTAGTCTTCTTATCATGGCATACGGGTGTATGGTGTTCCTTCATACCACCCTATGCTATTGACGGGTTAGTTCTCAATCCTTCTAGACTAGCAAACGCCCATATGGTGACAGTTCCATGTGACCATATGGACTTGTTCATATGACTGTATGGTTAGGGACCATATGACCATATGTAACCTTAGTAAGTGGGATTTGTAGCTTTTCAACACATACTTAATATATAAGAGCTATAAGTTATTGTATGGTATTAGTTTGGCATGAATGAATGATCATGGACTTGAACCATAATGTATGGATAAAGTGGTCATGTAATATTCTTTTATTACATCAAGGATTTGTAATTAAAGGTTAACTAGATTAGGATTTATCAATTCATTGAGTCTGAGAGCTATCTTACTTTGGTATTCCAAGGATACTTTGTGTACACATGAGATGTGGAGATGCAAAGGCAAGTGAAAGGTTCAACCCATTATGGTGTCTAGTGGGAGCATGTAGATTAGAGTAATCTTGAATGATTGTAATTTCATAACCTAAAACCCTTACACATTCCTTGTGGCCAGGAATTGAGGTCTTAAGTCCACAATCATACCTATGTAATTTTGTCCATTTTATAAATGTACATGAGATATATTTGATGCATGAGATGTATGAAAATAGATAAAATGCAAAATGAGAACTTAAATCAATAATGCCCAAAAACTTCCAAGAAGATGCCTTGTGAAGGTGTGTCTTTTAATTTTTCTATTTCTAATGTTCCATATAGTTCATCAGTTTCTTCAATAATTGATAGTGGTGCTAGTTCTCACATATTTACTTATATGCAAGTAATGACAAGTAAGAGAAGATTGGATAAAGGGAAAGTAGTCTTGAAGTTATGCAGTGCAAGTATTGCTGCCAAAGCTATAGGAACCACTTCTATTGATCGTGTTAATCACATTTTGTTATTGAAAGACATATTACATATTCCTAATGCTTTCATGAATATTATTTTTGTAACTGGTTTAAAAGGTATTGGTTATGAACTCTTATTTAAGAAATATATTTGTAAAATCTATTTTGAAAATAGAATTGTCGACATGGGATATGTACTTGATGGTCTTTATTATTTAGAATATGGCAATAATAAAACATATTCAAGCTCAACTCATATTAATGCCATGATTAAACTCAACTCTAATTCAAACTTAATTCGGCATCTTAGACTTGGTCATATATCCGAGGAGAGGATTCTAAAGTTGGAGAAAATAGGGATCCTAAACCATATGGGAAGTGAACTTACTCCAACCTGTGAGTCTTGTATCCAAGGTAAAATGATAAGATCAGCCTTTTTTGGACAAAGGGAAAGAGCCAAAGAAATTTTGGAAATCATACATAGTGATGTAAGTGGACCATTTTACCAAATGGCTAGAGGTGGGTATTTATGTTTTATCACATTTACAGATGACCTTTCGAGGTTAAGGTATGTTTATTTGATGAAATATAAGCATGTGCCATTTGAAAAGTTCAAAGAATTCATGCAAGTAGTTGAGAAATAAACCATGAGAAGTATTAAGACTCTTTGATCAGATCGATGAGGCGAATACTTAAGTGCAGAGTTTAAAGACTTCTTAAAGGAACATGACATAATATCACAGTTGACTCCTCCTAGAATGCCATAATTGAATGGTGTTTCTAAAAAGAGAAATCGCACCCTATAAGATATTGTGTAATCTATGATGAGCAATATTGATCTCCTTATCTTCTTATGGGGATATACACTTGAGACAACTTCTTACATCCTAAATAGAGTGTATTCCAAATATGTTTCCATCACTCCATTTGAGATATGGCATGGTAGAAAGTCAAGGCTTATGCATGTTAAGATTGTGGGTGTCTAGCACATATTACAAAGCTAAGAACAAAAAAATTGGAAGAGCAGTCTATTAAATGAAGGTTTGTTGGATATCCTAAAGGTAGTTTAGGATACTATTTTTATCTTCCCACAGAGAAAATAATTGTTGTTAGTAGGGATGTCATTTTTCTTGAGAAAGAGTTTCTTTAATAAGGTGGAAAAGGTATGGAGATAAGCTTGGATGAGGTGTCATCCGAAGAGATCCAACTAAATGATCAAATGGAAATTGAAGAACCCTAAGATCTTAATCTAATTGATAATGTATCCATACAAAATTTTCAAAGATCTAGTAGAGTATCTCATCCTCCGGAAACATATGGACTTCTTCATGCGAATGTACAAGGGTTGTTCATTCATGAGGAAGTTAGATCAAGGTGTTGATCCTACTACTTATGAGGAAGCTATATCAAACACATAGAAAGGTGAAATCATATTATCAGAGAGATTATTGGGAAAGGTGATGTAGCATGCAAAAAAATAACATCGGCCGAAACACACAGCAGATCCTTTCACTAAAGCTATGAGGCAACAATAATTAGAGTTTCATCTTAAGAACATGGGTCTTAGATTCTGTAGCGATTGGCTCTAGATTAACTCTAGTACAAGTAGGAGATTGTTAGAGATGTATGCCCTGTAGCAGTGTACATTGTATAT
>CAOJBK014951974.1:0-10373 GCA_948294925.1 Codiaeum variegatum
TCGAGCTACTGTTGGGAGATACCTTTGGGTGGTTGCTATGAAAAAGGATGAGCTATAGGTTAAATAGGTCCATACGGTTTATTTAAAAGGGAAGCAGTTGGCTGAGTATGACCATCCAGTGACTGTGGCGTGGTATTAAAGGAAATTTTTGCAGCTTCGACCTATTCTGTTGGATTTATGTGTTACAGATTGGAGGACAGAAGTGAAGAATAATGTTAAGAAAGTTTACTTGGCTTTTCTAGGTGAAAAGGAAAAGTGTTTGTTGGCTAAACTGCTATGGTGTAGTAGTCTTGTGCCTAAGTATGGGGTCTTTTTATGGCTTGTTATTCACAAGTGTTTGTTAATAATAGACAGATTGAAGAGGATGCATGTGCAGATTGAAGAGGTGTTTTGTCCCCTGTGTGATAAAATTGAGGAAAGTATTAAGCATTTGTTCTTTTTTTTTTAATGAGTTTAGTCAGTTGATAATTACTGATCTAGTGCCCTAGTTGGGTTATGATTTTTGGCCCGTGGAGTGGGAAAGATGACAGGTCTGGTTGAAGAGGAGCAAAGGGTCTAACCTGTGGCGGAAGATTCTTGTTATGGTGGTTGCAGCGGTTGTGTATGGAATCTGAAGAGCCAGGAATTTTGTTGTGTTTAGGAATTGCAAGTGTTCGAGAGATAAAGCTGGAGGTGAGGATGCGTATCCATATTTTGTATAGAGATGATATGAAAGTGCAGAATAGGAAATATCTTGATTCATTGATTTGATGTGTGGATTGGATTTATGCTGGTAATCCCTCATTAAGTATTGTATAGCAACAGTTTGTTATGTTTCTACGGTAATGAAATTTATTTGTTACAAAAAATCAAATCACAAAACAAATCCTATGTTTGTTTCCCATTAAATAGTCATATTATAGTTTTTTTTATTATAAAATTTATTCATTTAATTATTTTTTTTCATACCCATGATACATGTTTTTCTTTCTTTTTATATTATTTTTTCCTTGCATAATTATTATTTCTTCCCTACTTAACTTTCAATACTTATATTTCCAATTTTGTACTTTCAATTTTTTTAACCCTATTATACACATTTTTTTCTTTCCTTCTTTTTTTTTTTTTCTTTTTTCCCTATTATTTATTTATTTCCATAATTTAATAAATTACTAATTTAATTCTATTTTAAGTATTATCAATGGAACAATATATTATTTTTGTTGATCCCTCTTCTATAGCTACATTTACATATATATTATGATTATAATATATTAATTTTTTAAAAAACGTGCTACGCATATTATTAATATGTCATGTTAAATTTGTATCTAAGGAAGTTATATTATTATTTTTAAAAAATTTAAAAAAATAAAATTTTAAATCCCTTTTAAAATATGAATATTATAATTTTTAAAATTTTTTTAATCTTTTATTGCATAAATTTTTAAATTTCCTCTTTAAAGTCTACACATTATAAATTTTTTCCTTTCATTTTTTTTGTTGTCCCGCAAAATTAAAATTTATAAAATTATTTTTATATGATTTTAAGGTTGCAATTATAATTTTTAAGCACATTTTATGTTAGAATACAAAAAAAATAAACAAATCTTTATTTTTTTTCTTTAATTTTATTCATGTGTATGTAAAGTTTAATATAATGTTAAAAAAAATTTTCTCCCCAATTAAAAATTTTTATAGATTGACCAATGGTGATATATATAATCTACAATTAACTAATTAACATTATATATATAATTAATGGACATAATATTAGTATTTAAAGTAAATGAAATTTAAAGTAAAAAAAAGAACAGTGATGGTCATCAAATGTCCATGTATCACTTTTTACTTTTAATAATTATTGTATTACATCAAAATGTCCATATATGATTTTTTTTACATCATATTGTCCTAATCTCACATCCTTTCGGGTGATCTAATAGCTTTCTCCAAGTTATCGAATGCTTTTCCGGCCGAGATTCAATAAATCAGACAATTCTTATGTTAGAAAATAGTATATTTACATTTTTTTTTCAAAGAGCCACATCAACTTTAAATATTATATTTATATTTATTATTTAATAATTAAAAATTGTCAAAAAACTATATTAGCTATATTTATATACAAATAATAAAGGATGTTTAAATGATTTTGATTGTCTTCCCTTTCATACTTTTATATATAATAATAATTAATTTTTTTCTAAGAATGTATTTTATACGTTATTAAAGTGTCTCGTTATATATAATAAATTAAGTAATAACATATGAATTAGTATTGAATTTAATCCCATTTTAACATTTGAATTATTTTTTTTTAATATTTTTTTCTTTCATTTTTCTATTGTCCAATCTAAAACTAATGTCAAATATTCTGTTATTAATTTATAATTTACACCTATCTATTCTTATTTTGTAAAATTATAAATTTTATATCTCAACTTTTTTATTTCGTCTAAAATGATATCAGTTCCTCAATTATTTTAAATTATTATATGTCAATACTTTTGACCAATTAATCCCTTGATAAAAAGTTTTAACAGCATAATATAGATTCCAAAGTGATGACAAAATTTGTCACATCAGAATCATAATTAAACTTTCTTATTTCTCATTCAATTCCAATTAATTATAAATATTGGTAATATTGTCTATTAAAAATAGATAATGTTAATATTTATGATGTTTTAGCTTTTTTAAATTTAATTATGAATTATTTAGTTTTATTTGCTATATCACTTATGATTTATAATTATAGACTGTATTTAGAGTTTTTTGAGTTTTTTTTTAAATCTAACATTGAGATATTAAAATTATTTTGTTTATATGCTTGGTACAACTTATTAACTTTAGTAAGTTATATCTCAATTTTAAATTTTTTCTTATTTCATCATTATTGACTTTTATTTAAATGTTTATATTTAATTATAGGGTGGCCCTTTTCCATATCAATATTTGTTAGAATCAGAGTAAATGAAACTTTTTATCGATAAATTTAATGCTATTTCTTATTTTGGTAAAAAAATGTGATAAAAAAACTTGTATTATGTATAAAATTTTTGCAATGAAAATTTATAACTCAACTAATTATTATTAATTTATAAATTTTAAATCTTTTTTGCTCTTACCCTAATAAATAATGCTTGTCCCCCTCCCTTCCATACTTTTATATATAGTATATTATATATTTTTTTTGACATAATCAATGACAATATTATTATTTCAAATCAACATTCAGTACATCTTGAATGAATAAAGGAGGATGGTGAAACCACACACTTGGATCAGACATAGAATCAGAGGCCCTTGCCAATTCATGGGCAACTTGATTTGCTAACCTCCTAACACAGACAATACAATAATCTTGCAAAGAAGAAAGAAAAGAAATACAGTCATCAACAATAAGATAAAAGAAAGAATGATTCTCAATTTTCCTTTGGAGACCTAAGAATAAAAGTTGAAAATCCATTTCCATTGTAATATGATAATATCCCAAAGACTTGAGCCAACTCAATGCTTCTCGACAACTCATCGCTTCACCAACTTATGGTTTGAAATCACCTTGAATAATCCTATTTTTAACCTCCACCATGTGTCCAAACTCATTCCTTACCAGCATGCCATATCCTAACCTATTATTAGGGGGAAATGAAACCATATCAAAATTACATTTTAAAGTACCCGCTACTAATTTACACCATTTCAGAATTGTAAGAGATCCAGCTCGTGCTTCAACCCGGCCATGATTAGAAGCTTGAGCAGCACACTATGAAAAGAGGGGCTGGTGTGCACTTGACATTATTTGAGAATTAGTAGCTTGCTTATTACTCCATACAAAGTTATTTCTATTATTACAAATCTGCCAAAGCAACACAACAATTGAAGCAACAATATCCATACTAACTTGACTATAGATAAGCCTCCACCATGAACAAAAGTCACTTGTAGTAGCACTATTGTCACCCACAAGACTTATATTCTACAATCTTCTAATAACAGGACACGATACTAATGCATGGTAATCATTCTCAGGTTCAATATTACAAATTGGAAAAACATTTATAAGCACAACATTTTTAAATTTTAAAGATGATAATGTAGGAAGACAACCATTACATACTCACCACAAAAAAAATTATTTTAGGAGGAATATATAACTTCCAGATCCCAACCCAATTAACTTGCCTCAGTCTTGATAGTTGAGAATGAGAGGATGTGAGAATTCTATACCCATTGTTGACATAATAAGTACCTTTCTTATCCCATATTCACAACCAAACATCTTCTTTAGGCTTCCAACTTAAGCGAATCTTCATGATCAACTTTCTGTCTCTTACGTTAAAAACATCTCAAAGAATATCCACATTCTAGTTGTCAGTCTGATCTTCTCGCAATGTATCAACAGTAACATGTTGCAAATTGTATGGCGGTACCGTCTCAATTTATAGATTATCCTCATCTAGAAGCCACAAATCAGTCATCACTTTCACATCAGAACCTAACCATATCTCCATCTCACCTCCTTTCCAATGACTTCTTGGATTTCCATGATACTCCGCCAAGTATAGCTGTGGTTAAAGCCTAACTTAGCCTACAAAAAAGTAGAGTTAGGAAAATAGCGAGCCTTTAATATTTTACACATCAAGGATGAGGGATGATTAAGTAGTCTCCATCATTATTTGGCTAATAAAGTCATATTAAACTCATAAATCTTCCTAAAACTAATCCCACCCAAAGACTTGTGTACACACAAACGATCTGAACTCATCCATTTTATGCCTCCACCCCCATTAGAACTCATACCCCATCAAAACCCATTCATCAACTTCTTTATATCCTCAAATAAACCCATTAGGCAATAGAAAAATAAACCCTTTATATCCTCAACTTCTTTATATCCTAAAATAAACCCTTAGGCAATAGAAAAATACTCATCACATTTGAAGGAACTGCCTGTACAACAGATTTTAGCAAAATTTCTCTACTTGCCCTAAACAAAATCTTTTTACACCACCCTTGAATTCTATGCCAAGCCCCATCTTTTACATAAGAAAAACACCTCTACCTTATTCTTACTAACTAAAGGAGGATATCCTAAGTATCTCTCATGACACTCAGTCCCCAAAGCACCTAATAGATTACAAATGGCCACACCCAACTCATAATACACAACAGGACTAAAAGATATGGAAGATTTTTGTAAATTAACAACCTAACATGACCCTTTCTCATAAATATGAAGACACTATTTAACATGAAAAGCCTCCTCCAACAAAGCTTTAAAGAAAAGAAAGAAATCGTAGTCAAAGAAAAGGTGCGACACTACAGGGGCTGATCTCGCAAGCTTGCAACCATAAATTTGATTTCAAACTTCATACCACTTCAACAATGATGAAAAACCTTCTAAGCGCAATATAAACAAATATGGTGAAAGAGTAATAAGACCCACCATCTGCTCATTATGAGAAATTTTGTACACCATCGTAGAAACACACAACAATGACAAACAAATAAATTTCTCATTAAAATCGAAAGCCTTCAGCATGCTCTCTAAGAATCTTTATTCGATGCGTTCATACGCCTTCGACATGTCTATTTTAAGAGCAGCCATCCTTTGCTTTCCTTTGTTTTTTTTTTTTTTGTTTTGTGCATGTAACACTTCATAAGCAATCAAAGCATTGTCGAAAATAAGTCTATAAGGCACAAATGCACTTTGTGTTTCTGATATAATATTGACAGAAATTCTTCTAATCTGTTAGAGATAGCTTTTGCCATAATCTTATATATAACGTTACTCAATGCTATTGGTCTCAAATCAGATAACTTGGATGGATTCTTAGACTTTGGTATTAAAACTATAGTAGTGTCTTTCATCTTGTCATATAAATAACCATTATTCAAACAAAACAAACATACTTTAGTAATCTTAGCACCCACCACATCCCGAAATTCCTAATAGAAGTTGAGATTAAAGACGCTAGGTCCTGACACTTTATTAGGATGCATAGCCATCATTGCAACCTTAATTTCATCATCTTCACGTGGACGGATCAAACACTCGTTTTGGTCTTCAGTCACCTATGTGAGATTAGCACTAAAAGCATCATGTCAAACATAACCAGCACTGTCAAACAAAGATTGAAAATAAGATACAATTAGTTCAAGCAACCCATTATTCCAAGTGCACCACATACCTTCATCATTCAACAATCTGGTGATAATATTTTGAATCTTATTCCGTCAATGTTTCGAAATATCGTGCTATGCAAATTAATCACAATTACCCAAATTGATAAAATAACGTGTTATGTACGTTGCTAAGGTATATATTCTATTTAATTGACTTTTATATATTTTTATTTGATTAAAATAAATTAAATAGAAGCATATTATTTTGACATTAAAAACTTATATTATATTAAACGTTTTGATAGATCGATGAGATATAAATATTAGTAATTACTTTATTTTCTTAATTCTAGTTTTTTCAAGAACGTTCTATGCACGTTATTAAAATGTCTCGTTGTATATTCTATTTAATTGACTTTGATATATTTTTATTGGATTAAAATAAATTAAATAGCAACATATAATTTAAAGATTAAAAACTTATATTATCTTATATTAAAAAAATATATATAATTGATACGGATCTGGATCAGAGAGGTTCGACACGAACTAGGGGCTTGGGCTCCACGCAAGCTGATTCGACATCAACAAGGGTTAGGGGGTCAGACCGAGCCCGGTGAGCCTGCAGTCACTCCCCGAACTCCCGAATCTCCACAGGCCAAGCACACCAGCCCATAGGGCTCGCTCATCAGCCTTTGGGTTCGGCCTTCTGATAAGACAAGTCAGCCAATAACCCTTCGGTTACATCACAATCACATCATGCACATGCAAGCTTCATACAGCCGACACGTGTCCCACATGACCAGATCTTACGGACACGTGCCTCAACTACTGGACCTTAGAACTATAAATACAGACCTCAGCAACGTACAAGGGTAAGAAGAATGAATCCATCAATACTTTCCTCACAACTCACATACTGTTCCATTTGAGTTCCAACCCATTACTGACTTCAGCATCGGAGGGTTATCGCCGGACACAACGTTCGGCCACCCCTGACCAGTGTCTTTCTTGTGCATGTTAGTTCTAACTCAATCAGAGCTGTACAAATTCAACGTTAGCCAAAGACCATACTCATCAATAATAAACATTAATTATAATTTAATTTAAAATTATATTTCATAATATAAATAAATAATAACCTTAATATTGATCAAAATTAATCTCTTTAATGATATTTTTACCTCCATTCCGTTTAAGATTCCATAGTGTCAATTATTTGATTATCAAAATTTAAATTATTTTACATGATCGAATTAATATGTAAAGTTAAAATTAACAGATAAAAAAAGAAGAAAGTAATATATATTTAATAGAATTCAAATTCTTTTTTATATTTTTCTTTATTTATATTTTTATTTATAATCTAAAAATAATTTTTTTAGAGATAATCTAATAATAAATTATTAACTCTCAATATTAACAATTTTATTATAAACTAATATATAACTCTCAATAAATTAGTTTTTGTAATAACATGATACATACTTTGCTAAAGTATCCCATTGTAAACTAATATAATAAAAATAAATTTAATGTTGTATTAGCTAATGATAAACTTAATTTATATTTTTTCATGCATAATTAGAATTTAATGAATTTTTCTTACTCTAAAACCACTCAAACTTGAAGAAAATAGACCTATAAAAGAAAATAAAATTTTGAGAAAAACAATTTTAGCTACCATTGCTAAAATGTATCGTTATATATTCAATTTAATTGAGATTAACATATTTTATTATATAAAAAAAGTTTAAATGTTTATCATGCAATAAATGTATTAAATAAATTACATGTTTTATTTTTTAATTTGTGTGTCAAATTTGTGTTTTTAATATTAATTAGTTAGATAATCAAATAATTAATTAAATAATTAATTTTTCATAAATTAAATACAATTTAATTTTATTAATTCATTAATTATGTATAAAAAAATTATGCATAATTTGTATTAAATAAAAAATACAAATAAGATTAAATATATTATTAATACATATGTTTTGATATGTTAAATAATCATTATCTCTTCTTTTATTTTTTTTTTTCATATTTTCAGTTTTATAATTACTTTTCCACTAAAACTCCTAATATTATGGTTTACAATTATTAGGACTTGGAATACGAGATTTTATTCAATCAATTGGTTTTTGACAATTAGTATTTACTTCTATTAGGAAAAAATGACTTTCAAATATTTATTTGTTTTAGTTTTTAATGTGTTATTTATAAGTTTAATAATCTTAAAAATAATCATGTTATTTTATTATTTGAAACAAAAAAAACTGAATGTGCTGGACGCAGCGCAACGCGGATGACGTTTAATCTAACTTTCATGTAAAATGTAATCCTAACATGCATTTTAATTTCTAATATTACAATAATTAATTTTATAATGGTTAATTTTATACAATCTTTTTATTGCTAGATTAGATCTACATTTTTTAAAATAAAAATTAAAATAAAAAAATTTAACAAAAATAAATTTATGTAACATATAATAATATTTTATTAGTCAATACTTTTCTATGTCTATAAAAAAAATAGTGTTTTAATTGTGCAAGTATTATTTGATGCAAATAATAATATATCCACGAGTTGTTTAAAAAAAAAAGAATTAAAGTCAATTTGTCTTTAAATTTTTTTATAAAAATCTAATTAAAAATAAAATCAATTTATAAGTTAATTTAGTATTTTAATTTTTAATTTTTAATTTTAAATTAAATTATTCAAATTTTATTAAAATATTATTAAATAATTTAAAAATAAAAAATTAAAAAATATTTATTTAAATAAATTTAAAATAATTTACATAAAATTAAAAATTATAATACTAAATTGATTTAAAAGTTAATTTTGTATTTAATTAGATTTTTACGATAAACTGATCATTAATCCAAAAAAGAAAACAAATTTATATCATAGTCAACTTTGAAAATGTGTCTAATCCTACTTTGCATTGCATTGGGATTTTTTTTCTATTATTCCATTGTATACGGAATTTTTTCATTATTTATACAATTAATATATTTATTTGAAATTACCATCAACAAAATTTAATTTTTATTTTCCTTAAAAAATTTTAATTTTTATTTATAATCTCTAATTATTATATTAATCTCATTTTAAAAAAATTAATGAGAATATTTCAATAAATTTATCTATTCCTTTTCGTACTTTATAAATAGTATAAATAGATTATAATTAATTTAGCTTTAACTAATTACATAAATTTAATAAATTAAAATTTTAAATAAATTTTCATTTTAAATTAAAAAAATACACCAAACATAGTGTTAAATTTTAAACAAAGATACCTCTTATGGGTTGATACGGAAATTTTTTAATTTAATAAGAGGTTTAGAATTCGAGTATTACTTCTAGTTTAAGCACGAAAGGAGGATTAGTGCTAGAAGCAAAAAAGAAAAAAAAAAGTTTAAACAAAGATTTCTTTTTTGATCTCTCAAAAAAAAAATTTAAAAATGTTTAATTTTTCATATTTGATGCGTGCTGGGATATGTCTGCTCTGGTCGGGATAGAATAGACCTGCACAGAGTAACAGACGGTCAGGGCTGCCGGATATAACCCTCCGACGTTCAAGTCAGTGAATGAGTTGAATCACAGATGAAACAGTATGTAGTTGAGAGCTTTTGAGGATAGGTTTTTGACGTACCTTGTTCTGGTTATGGATGCATGTATTTATAGTATGAGAATCTCTGTAGAAGGGGACACGTGACAGCCTTGAGGGTGTTGTCAGTGTACTTCTCCATGTGGCTTGTGACACTTGTCTGCTTATCAATTCCCGAACTCCGAAGGTCGAAGACTGTAGTGTGGTTCGACCCGAAGGCCGCTAGGGGCGAAACTGGTGATCTGCTTCGGATTCGGTCAAGAGTAGGTGCTGTAGAGTTCGATCCGGACCTAAGAACGTCGTTGGAGCCAAACCAGTCTAAATTTGAGTCCTATCAATATTCTTTTAAGTTGATCTACAGAATTTTGCGGGGAGTTTTGGTAATTCCTCGGCCTCGCTCTTTTCGCTTTCTCTGTTTCTCTCTACGTCAGAGAGAGAGAGAGCCATTGCTCTTTGATCTAACAAATGTTGCACTTTAATTTTCTCCTCTTCTCTTCTCTCCTCTTCAATCTTCTGCTTTAATTTTGCTTAATGCTTCTTTTTCTCGTCGTTATTCCTCTTTTTTCTTTGGTAACTTATCCTTGATATTGAACTTCTGTTTGGTTTCCTGGAAACTGTCTTCTGGAAATTCCTTTTA
>CAOJBK014953035.1:0-12499 GCA_948294925.1 Codiaeum variegatum
AACCCGATCCACAATTCGTGATGCCTCGGAAGTGCAATCTGAAAGGTTTCCTCTAGGCCTTGACAAGAGGTTTGTAGGCATTCTCTTCTATGGGAAATCTCACAGACCATTCGTGTAGGGCTTCATAGTATGAAGCATGCATCTGTACGAAAGAAGCAGCTACCCAGATAGGAATCAAGAATCTTGAAGTGTTTAGGGATTCCTACCTAATAGTCTCCCAAGCACTAAGCAAATGGAAAATCATAGAAGAAAACATGATCCCTTATTATAAGCGACTCGAAGAGTTGGTATCTAATTTCCACAACCTCATTCCACTACCTTCCAAGGTGATAAAATAGATTTGTTAATGCCCTAATAACACTCACATCAATGGTTGAAATACATTATGAATTTGTGATCCGTCCTATTTTTTATGAGGATCAAGCATGAATCAAGTTGCTTAGACATTGTCTGAACATCCAAGGGGTTGAAAAAAAGCTAATGTACTAAGGCATTTTCAAATACCTAACCAAAGGGATATATCCCGGAAGAGGCTTCCAAATCTGAAAGGAGGACTTTAAGACAACTAGTTAGTAATTATCTCCCTTGGGTGACACTCTATACAAATGGACATAGAATGGCATTCATCTAAGGTGTGTCTCTGATGAAGAAGCATCTAAGATTATGGAACAGATCTATGGTGGAGAAAAGGTAGCCACATGAATGGATAGGCCTAATCAAAATCATGAACCAAGGGTATTACTAGCTCACGATGAATCTAAATTACTCACAATTTGTCCAGAAATGCCAAAAATGTAAAATTTATGCCAAGCTTTAGAAACTTCCTCCATCACCACTCAATCTAATAAAACCTTGGCCTTTTGCTATTTAGGGAATTGAAATCATTGGAAAAGTCTTACCTAAGTCCTTAGCTAAACATGAATATATTTTGGTTGCCATCGACTACTTCACAAAATGAGTACAAGTTGCACCTTATCAAGTTCTTGACTCGAAAAGGGTTGCCCAATTCATCAAAACCAACATCATCACTAGGTATGTTTTTCCCTTTGAAATCATAACAGATAATGACTCCCGTATCCAAAAAGAGGTTGTTGCCCTTCTATAAAAGAACAAGATCCAACACCATAAGTCTTCTCCTTACAGACCTTAAACTAATGGAGCAGTTGAAGTTGCCAATAAGGCTCTTAAAAACATCCTTTAGAAAATGATCAGTAATCACAAGGGTTGGCATTTACATATACCAAATGCCCTTATAGGGTATCGAACCACATTCAAATCAGCCACTAAGGGAACACCTTACTCGCTAGCCAATGGGATGGAGCCAGTCCTTCCCATAGAATTGGAGGTCTAATCGGCCTGAGTCCTCCAAGAGAGAAAAATCAATGAAACTTAATGGAAATAAGCCTATTTCATTCAAATCAACCTTGTAGATGAGAAAATTAAGAAAGTCATTAACCAAGCTTAGAACTACCAACTCAAGCTTGCTAAGTACTTCAACAAAAGGGTTAGAGACAAAAACCTACACGAAGGTGACTTGGTCCTCATAAACAATGGATCCTAAAGGAAACTTTATACATTCTCAAAGCATCCCATTCATCATCAAATAGATTATAACTAACGGAGGTGTCATCCTGGTGGACATCGATGGCAACGAGTTCAATCATCCAATAAACTTGGATCAACTCAAACAATACTTTGTTTGAGCTTTGTATTTGCACCATAATCATTACTATGA
The DNA here is from genome assembly GCA_948294925.1 of Codiaeum variegatum. Lineage (NCBI taxonomy): Eukaryota > Viridiplantae > Streptophyta > Magnoliopsida > Malpighiales > Euphorbiaceae > Codiaeum > Codiaeum variegatum. Next base: position 1,736 of record CAOJBK014953035.1, read on the forward strand.
CAAGAACTCCGTGGGCATGATTCTCCAAAAGCATATGTTATTTTATGTATTCTCATTTTTCAAAAATTCAATTTAAAGAGATACGTAGGAAACCCTCATGGGTACGATCCAAAGTATTTGATAAAAAATATGGTTTTCCTCATTTCATCTCATTTGGGCTCTTTAACAAGCATATAAAAAGAAACAAACAAATAGATAAATCAAAAAAAGAATGAAACTCGCTGAGTAGAAAATCTAAGTGGGTGGCTTAGGCAACAGTTAGGGTACATCCAATCAAGGCAGCTTACTGAGTTGAAAACTCAAAAAGGAAGCTTAGGCAAAAATTAGAGCTTAAACAAAATAATGCATTTTATTAAACTATAATTCACCTTTTGGAATACATAAAAATGAGCTTTGAAATAAAAAGACCAAAATAAAACAAGGCTCAAAACTTGACCTAGCCTACCAAAAATTCTAAACAAAATCATTATCCCTCAATCTAAGGGCATAGTGTTTGGCCTTCTCCTTATGCCAACAAGACTCTATCCACTAGTGCATATCCTCTAAGGGCTTTCAATAATCATCCCTTAGAGTCAACATCTTGAAATCACGAATCCAAGCTCTGGTCCTAACATTAGCTACATTGGCACTAATTATTGAAGCTTCAAAAAGTGCACCATCTGATGGCATGATCCAGCAATGACACAACTATCAAAGGACTCTAGTTCCTTAGTACCAGGTAATAAACTTCAAACGAAGAATATTAAGGTGCTTGAACCCCGAACTCTTCACCACAAACTTCTTAATCCTATACTAGTCAGGCGTCCAAAGAAAGCCATCTACATCTAGCTCAATCAGCCAACCGATCCACTGAGTCTCTGTAGCAAAACAAATCACAACCTTTTGGTTCAGTTACCAAAAGGGTGAATAGTCCACTTTCTCCATGGCATGAACAATCCTAAGATGATCCCTTAACCAAATCTTCAAATCAAGAGGAAAATGAGAAAATGCACATCCCCGGTTGATTTCTGGAAACATAAATGACAAATTACGCCCCAGTGGATTCCTTCAAAGTAACTCCCCATGAAATAAAGAAACTACATCTCCTTAGTGAAAGTCACGTACTATTGAGTCCCTAAAGGAGGAAACTAATGACACTATTCCCCAGTGGAGTCAGTTAATGAAAAATTCCCAATGGAGTTAGCAAAGAAACATATTTGTATTAGAATCGGGCTAATGGTCCAGGGTCCAACAAAAGTGCAGTGGTTATATAAGCTTAGCAGCGTTTCAGCAAAAATCAACCCATTGATCGACTTTCTCTCACCCATCTAGGGTATTAGCTCAGCCACCCATGTATCTCCCCAACCATCTTGGCAATTAAACACATACCTAAAAATCAAGCAAAATGCATAAGCTTTCCACTTACTATTCAAATAAACATCATCCTTCAAGTCCCGATCCTCAAAAAATAGCATGGCCATTGTAGCTAGTTCACTAACTCATCATCCATCACCTTTGATGCCTCTTGAACACTCAACCCCAAAAGCCTTCTCACATAATTAAAGTAACTAGCCTCTCAACTGCTGTCACCATGTCAGTCTCTGGCTCTGAACTCAGTAAGGCAAAAAAACTCCTTGAAGGTAGAACAAATCTCGTCAAAACCTTACCTAAATATAAAAATATGGTCCCAAATCTCCAAAAAGAAAATGCAGGAATTCAAAAATACCTACTCAATTCTTACACTCTGTAGGGTTGGTAAGGCACCAATCTCATAATGCTCGAGGATGATTCTCTCGACCTTGTTCAGGTTCTTACACCACCTATCTTAAGCTTAGACCATTAAATCCAGCCCACTAATACAAGCCCATAGATCTAAATCAGGCCTAAATCGGACTTAAAATGAACTTAAAAAGTTAAAAAACTGGAAAAACTGCACCAAGTCAGACCGAATTGGGCTGCATCTGGCTCGCGTGCATGCATAGAGACTCACATACACACAGTAAGCCTCGCGTACAAGAAAAGTACCTTGTTTGCACATAGAAGGCCTCACATGTGTGCAACAGACCCTACATACGAGTTGAGGTCCTCGCATGGTAGCTAGTTCCTTCGCGTGCACGCTGGCCCTCCCATGTGTGGGTGAACTTTTCTTGCAAACCAATTCAATTTTTCTTTATAAATAAGACCCTCTGGCCACTATTTTCAACAACTTGTTTTTCTCTAAATCCTTACTGAATTTTCCACTCATAATTTTTATAACCCAAACCTCTATCGAAATACTCACTCAAAATCATACCTAAGCACTATGGAGACTCGTTCAGGTTTCTTGAAGCCGACTAATCTACTGGTTCCAAAGCAACAAAAATCAAAGGTAATTTCTTAACTATTGTGTTTTCTATATTATTTCTTTTAATCCTAAAATCTAAATTAGGAAAATTCACAATCAAAATTAATTTTTTTTCTTAATATAAATTTGAAATAATTAAGGACATATTCAGTTAATTGATTTTTCATAAAATCAATTAGGTCCTAAATCAAACAACCAACCTCTTTTCAAATAACTCCCAAAGGAGGTGAATCAAACAACCAACCACTTTTCAAATAACTCCTAACCCTTCGTGAGAAGGGAGAATGAGGTAGGGTTTGATTCCCATTCTACAAGATACACTGGCGAGCATGTTTAAGGCTTCAACTCCAAAACTAATTTTCTCTTATTTTCCTTTATTTGTTTCCTTGTCTTTTTTGTTATTTCATTTTATTTCGAGTATATATTTGTTTACTTTTTTTATATTATCTTTGCTATTATCTATTGCAATGGCAATCGATGTAGTTCCATCTTGGTACATAATTTCCAATGGAGGAATCCGTCTGATCTATTTCCCAACACGTCTGTTGTTAGTGGACTAGACCTTCCTTTTTATTTTATTTTATCTTTATTTCTTTTATTATATTTCTGCCATTATTTCTTTATATAAATGTTTATTCGAGGGCAATGTGTGCCCTTCCTATGCCTTGTGGCTAGAGAAGGGATCAGATTTGTATGAGATTTTGCTTTGTATTTATTTTTATTATATATGATATTTTATTTATTAATTATTTTGGAGATGCATGCTCTGCCTAGTACCGATCCAGCTAGACGAGAGAGCTCTATTTCATCTATTTTTTCCTTTCACACTTTCCTTTACTTTATTGCATTTCTTACCTTTCATTCTATCATATTTCTTTCATGTGTCATTATTAAATGGCTATATCTATTCATGCACCATTTGATATCTATTCATGCATACATGAAACCTATTTTGACCGAATTCATGTCTTTAGAGCCAAGAGTGTAAAATTTTATTTTTTCTAAAAATCTAATTTTGTATCAATCATGAGTCCTCAAATCCATCTTTTAGTTTAAGAATTGTCTTTTCTATGGGTAAAAATAACATTTTTTTTAGAGTTAAATATAAAAGTGGTTTCTTAATCACCATGAAAATGAAATATTTTTCCAGCGTATTAGGTGGCAATCACAACACACACCTTACACCTAACGAGCCCATAAGGGGTTTTTCCTATATGAGACTCAAAATTAAATCAATTTACTATCCTTACCTCCATGGTTGGTTTCCTTAAACCCAAAGCTTGAGACAGGTGTTGCACTCGAGGGTGGGGCCTCACAGCTAGCGACTCCATTAGAGACATTTAAAACTGACAAAACTAAGTAGACTATTTTTTATACAAAACATTTTTTGCTCAAAAGTTACATGTAATTGGTTCTATATATCACTTCACATTCACCCCTATCCCTAGAAAAATAAGAATAGAAAGTAACATTTAGTGAGCTTCCCTCTTTGGGACTTCTTTATCGATAGTGAAATCATCCACCCTGAGGCTACTCACTCATCCTTACAGTTGTGATAACGAGGTTGTACGTAGCCATTGGAACCATGCGAATCTCTTTAATTCACTTATGGTTAGGTATATCACACCTCTAGTCATTGGGTAACCTTTTAAACCACCAAGCTTCATGTAATGATTAGAGTAAACTCTAAGTCCTAAATACCCTAAACTCTGATATATTACTGTCATCATGAAATCATTTTCATTCATGCATACATTCATGCATGCATCATGACATAAGAAACTTAAGCCAGGTGAAAAGGTTTCAAAAGTTGGTTTTTCCTACCTACCTTATTCCAAGCTTATAACCTATCAGTTGTGATTCAGACCTCTCAAAAATGTTGATACCTTGTCTTTTTTCTCATAATGATTAAAGTTAACCTTAGGTACTGTATAGCATAATCTTGATTATAATCTTGCCATCATGAAACCATTTTCATTCATACATACATACATGCATGCATCATTACATAAGAAACCTAAGCAAAGTGGGAAAAGTTTCAAAATGATTCTCCTGCTACCACCCTAGTTCAAAGTCATACACATTGTCAGTTGTGATCACATCTTACAAATGTTGATACCTCATTTCTTTCCATCCAAAGGTAAACATGTCCAATGAGAATACTAATAACCCACTTATCCCATAAGGTGACATTGTTGTCATGCTAGCTAAGATAATGAGGAAACAAGACGAGGCCCTCAAGAAATAATAAAAAACCATGACCTCCATGCTTCAAGCCCAAGAATAGACAATCTTGGGAAAGGTCCAAGCTATGATTCCCAAGTGGGTGTCAAGCCAACCAATAATGCATCTACCTCCTCCAATTCTTACAAAGAGCCTATAGTAAAAGATGTTATTGTCATACCCACACAAAACTGACTGTGGGGTCTCTACACAAGTTACCCCTCTCATGGATCCTTTCCAAAAGAGGGCTCAAGATCATTCTCTACTTAAAGTTATGGTTGAGAATTATGAAGAGATATAGAAAAATCTGAATTTAATTAAGAAGAGCGGTGAAATGTGGTATGTCAAGTCCCTCAACCTCTTTCCAAATGTAAGGCTACCATAAAAGTTTCAAATGCCTATTTTTGAGAAGTTTGATGGAACTACCTATCCAAAAACCCATCTTAAGATCTATGATGATGCCCTTCGCCCATTGGGTGTAAATAGTGAGCTCCTTGCTCAGTTATTCCAATAATAGCTTTCTAATGCTACCTTGAGATGGTTTGTAGATTTAGATTATTCCAAAAATTGGACTTGGGAGTCCATTAATAATATCTTCATAAAATAATATAATTATAATGTTAAAGTTGTATATTATAAGAAGAGATTTGAAAACCACTAAAAAAATTCCAAAGAAACCTTTTCCTCATTTATTACAAGGTGGAGGAAGAAAGCTTCTTAAATTGTAAGTAGGCCAATTGAAGCTAAACAAGTTGATATAGTTTTGAAAAACCTAATCTTGTGTATCAAGATAGACTTATCACACAATATTTGCCTAACTTTAAAGCTTTGATTACTACTGCCTCTCGCATCAAAGATAGAATAGATGTTAGCTTAATCAAAGATGAAATTCAAGCTTCCTCTACTAAATTTAATAGGCTTTTCCATCAAGGAAATGTCACCCAAAAGAATGGGGAAGTCAATGCCATCTCTCCCAAAAGCCAATTCAATCAGAAAGGAGAAAAGTTTCTAATTTTGGTGGATTTCTTCTCAGTGCCATTTATAAAAAGTGTTTTAATGGTGGAGCTATCACGCCTTTAAAGCCAAAGCCCATTTCTAACCCACTATCCAAAAACTTCAATCTCAATAAAAGGTGCGACTACCATCAAGGACTTGAGCATAAAACTCATAACTATAATGCCTTTAGACATCACATCTAAGACTTGATTGAGTCTAAAGAACTCCTCCCACCTACTTTTTTGCCAAACATCAGCTCAAACCCTCTCCCTGAACACAATGTCAATGCAATCTTAGTGGAATTTGAAGAAGGTGATTCCACCCATTTTATTTATGTTGCTGATAGGCCATTGAGTAATTATCACTATTTGGGAGATGACTTACCATCTTTAAGGAAGTCTATCTTGCCTGATTACTCCTTTTCCATTATTGACTGACCTTCCTTAGGGAAGTCTATCTAAAATGACTACTGTTGTATGATAGACTTAACCAATATAAGGGAAGAAATTGATGTTATCACTTGAAATGGGAGGGTTGTACAAGCACATGCTGCTCCACTTCAAACCAGTCAACCAGTGACTCCATCCAAGGGCACTCCCAAACTAGAAGAGGATCCCTTAATAAAAAAAATCAAGAAGATCGAGGCTAATATTTTAATTTGGAGTGTAATAATGTCATCCTATCCTCATTACTAAGATCTTCACAAGGCTTTGAATTAGTTCCAGGCTCTAGCAAATATTTCTCTAGACACTTTGGTGGCCTCAATTACAAGTCCCGCAAAGGGAACATCCATTTCCTTTACTGATGATGAGATCCCACATAGGGGACCCCATAATAATGCTCTTTACATCACTATTATTATAAGGGAAAAGACTATCCTTATGGCTCTAATTGATACTAGGTTTGATATGAATGTGTGCCCACTCAAAGTAGCAAGTTGCTTAGGTCCAAAAGCTATTCATTTCACTACCTCCTACCAAATAATGTCTTATGACAACTCCAAAAGGGAAGGGGTTACAATTCCAACATTCGTTATGAGTCTTATAAGTTTCGAAATTCCCTTCCAGATCATTAACCTGCCTTTATGCTTCAACCTACTTCTTAGGAGGCCATAGATTCATCAACCTAAGGTGGTGTCATCCACTTTACATCAAAAGGTCAAATTTTGTATTTAAAATGGGTGGTCACTATCAAAACTGACATGTCAGAAAATTTTAAATCCCTGACACTGTTCAAATTTTTGAGATTTAACCTAAGTTGTTAGCATATCCTTTATCTGACTTCTCATTTGTTCAGTTCATTAAGAGTGCTAAAAATCTGAAAGAGGCAATCTCATTGGACTTTGATCCTAATGGAAATCCCATGATTGCTAATATTACGAAGAAAATGGCTTATTTCTTTGGAATGGGCCTATGTAAGAATCAACAAGGGATCAAGTCTTTTGATAAGTATACATTCTCTACACCACCTTTCAGTTTGGGTTATCATCCAACTAAGGATGAGATTAAGGAAGAAAAGACCAAAGCTCGAGAAAAGTCTGCTACACTCAGAAATGGAGGAGAGTATGACTACCCTATGAGGCCTTACTTCATGACCCTTAATGGCTACGTTATGAAAGAGGGAGAGACGGTTCCTTACTGAGCTTTTCTTAAACCCTAGATCTAACCTATGATTAGCATTACTATTCCTAGCTCTGAAGTCTTTTTTGATATAAAACTGCTAGCCAAAGATTTCCATCTAGTCTATTTCTTGACTCCAGACTAAGAAGAGGACATGAAAGATAGCCTCTTAAATGAAATAATTGTTCTTTCTAACAATGAGGAAAACACTTATCTATCTACCTTAATCAAGCCATCCCAATAATTGGTCCTTTAAAGTGAGTCTCTATCAACCAATTATGACTAATTCTCAGTTTGAGTCATTTGAGTCTGAGTCCTCTAAGTCTTCTAAAACCTATGAGTCCTCTAATGATGTAAATGGTCCTCTAGGCCTTATTTTCCAATATGATGTAACTGTGAACCTTTCAACTATTGAAATCAATAACATGAGCAAGTTTTCTTAATACAATCCTATCTCTTTATTTTCTTTTGATGCTCCAACTATGAATTTGACATTAATGAAATAGAAAAAGAGAAAAACAAAATAAATGAAATAAAAGATGCAGTTAAAGAGCCCATTAATGTTAGCATTCATGACATTCCAGAAACTACATTCATTCTATCTACATTCTCAAATAGACATGAGACTGAATCAAGTATCAAGAGATTCAAAGATTGCTTTGACTGAAAGCCCAGTGACATGACCAACCTTGATCCAAGCATCTTCGTCCATAAAATTCCCACTTATCTCGATTGTAAGCATATTAAATAAAAGATATGGTGTATGAAAGAGGCATGGTCCCTTTCGATTAAGGAAGAAGTGGATAAACAACTATATTATCAATTTATAGAACCAATAAGTTATCCATCTTGGCTAGCCAACATTGTACTAGTACTGAAGAAGGATGTAAAGGTCACAATATGTGTAAACTACCACGATCTGAATAAGGCATATCCTAAAGATGATTTTCCTCTACCTCACATTGATCTATTGATAGATGCACTACCGGGGTCATAAATGGTTTCCTTAACCCATCTAGTTATCGAATACAGCCAAATCTTAGTTCATCCTACTGACAAGGAGAAAACTGCCTTCATTACTAAATTAGGCACTTAATATTATAGGGTAATTCTATTTAGACTAAACAATGCCGGAGCTACCTACTAGAGGATGGAAACCACTATCTTCCATGACTTGATGCACTATGATGCGGAAGTATATATTGATGAAATGGTCCTCAAAGGCACTACTATCAAACAACACTTGCAAGCACTGGAAAAGTTCTTCCTTAGTTTTTTTGGAGTGTTCCTTGGTCATATGGTCAGTAATAAGGGAATCGATATTGACCCAGCAAAATCCAAAGCCATCCTTAAGATGCCACCTCCTAAGAAGAAAAAGGAGATAAGGGGAATCCAAGGTCACTTCTAATACATCAGTCATTTCATTCATGAATTGGCATATACGTGTGATCCCATATTCAATTTATTAAAGAAGAATTCCACCAAACAATGGAATGAGGAATGCCAATAAGCTTTTGAAATGATTAAGCAGTATTTTTTAAATCCATCGGTCCTACAACCTCCTAAGCCTAACAAACCTTTATTTCTTTTTCTCACAATCACTAATGAAGCCACGGGGGCTATGCTAGCACAAAATGCCTTAGACTCCTAGAAAGAACATGCTAATTATTATTTGAGAAAAAGAATGTTGACACTTGACCTCAATTATAGTTACATCAAAGAGCTTTTCTTAGCTCTAATATGGTTATTTTACAAGCTGAGACATTACTTAGGGGCATACGTCATCCATGTCCTTAATGATAAAAGTCCCCTCAAGTTCCTCATCGAAAGACCCATCCTTGACAGTAAGATGGCTAGATGGATGGTAGTCTTAGCAGCCTATAAGCTTAAATATGTATAATGGAAAGATATTAATGGAAGTGTCATTGCTAACCAACTAGTCAAAGCCCCAACAAATGATCATTAGGAAGAGCCTGAATTCTATGATGAATATATTATGTGCATTAGAAAGGAAACTTGGAAGGTTTTCTTTGATGGTGGAACCGACAATAAAGGATAGGGCTCTGGAATGGCATTCCCAACACCTACTGACAAAATTCTACCTCTAGTAATTAAATCAGATTTTATGGTAACAACCAAGGAAGCTAAGTATGAAGCCTATATCTCTAGGATAGAAGAAGCCATCTAGATTAGTATAAAGAACTTTGAAGTATATAGGGATTCCAACCTAATAGTCTCTAGGCATAGGGTGTTAGCAGTATATGCCCTAGAGCTTATACTCAGCATGTGAATGTAAATGAATACCTAACTGGCTTTAGTATATATGTTCTTTAAATGAAATTATTCCTTATATCGAATGTATATATGTCCCTTAAGTATTCTGTAAGGGAATCTATTCTCAAAGAGTTTGAGAATATGAGTGACAATTTGCCTTTTATCAGATACTTTAAAGGTTGTTCATGGTCATAAGATTATTGGTAGGGACGCCATTAATCCGGAAGACTATCACCTCTGTTGTCATCCATGATAGGTATGAGATACTTATTGGTATAGAGGTAGTGATTCTCATACTATACACATGTGGTGTCATGACAACATGTTAGCATACTCATTGGATGAGTAAGTTGAACAGTGACATTAAATGATGGATATATGGGTCGTTACCAACTTGTCAATATCTCATCATCTAGATTATGATTGTCAATATAATCCTTAGATTTAAGGTGACATGTTATCTGGTATATTGGTGGCTATGGTTTGTTACTACTTACATACCAATGCAAGTCATGTATTGGTATATGGCATGTGGTGGCCATAATCAGTGATATGTTGGGATAAGTATTTAACCAAGAAAGGATTCATTAACATGGGTAACCAAGGAAGGAATCATATGACTTCAGGTTGTACTTAATATGAAAATCCCTAGCCAGGGAAGATTAGTTTTATTAGAAAGAGTTTCTAATATGAACTGATTTATCAAGAACTAACACCAGATAGAGGTCATATGATCTGTCATATAGGGTTTGACTATTTCATAACCCTAGTGAAGACCGAGAATCCGTAATGAAAGGATTTGAGTGCATGGTAATTATGATCAAGAGGTCTATGCAATGTCAAGGATATGATAACCGACATTCATTTCTAATTAAGTAGTCATGATATGTTATGCTAGACGTCACTCACAACTTATGGGACTAAATGTGTGATGAGGATTACACACTTGGTGGGAAGAAAAGAGTTTTCTTTTTCCCACTGCTAATTAAAACATGAACCTAGTAAGTCACACACCATTTAGCAATTCCCATTAGCTTGTATTTATCATATTAATAATTAATTAAAGAGTTTAATTAATTATTAATGATGATTGAATTAAACATGTAATTAAATTTACAAATATGCTAGCATGTCATGATGTTTAATTCATAAAGGGAATAATTTTAATTATGTCATAGTTTGTATGACATACAAATAGGCATGACTAATTGAAATGGTTTTACACTGACATGTAAAATTAATTAAGCTTGACATGAGATGTTAGTTTAATCCACATTAGATGTGATTAATCAAAAATTAATGGTGATTCCTACTAATCACCAATTTAAT